>NIWZ02000066.1:0-27211 GCA_002242745.2 Lecanicillium sp. LEC01
GGCCCCCCCCCCCCCCCCCCCCTGCTGAGTCGTACAGGCTCTACCCCAGCTTGGCCCCTTGCGGCCGTCAGACAGCTCTAACCGTGCCTCTGCATCTCCACAACATCTCGACTTACGGTTGGCACGGATTTGGTCATTTAAAAGAAGCGCACTCTACGCCTCGTGCGAAGACATGGGAGTCGGTTTTGCGATATTGATGATTGCTAGTGATTCGTGGAATCTCGCACGAGTCCAGCAAAGGCAATAACTCCTGTTCGACGACGTTCTTTGTGTGACCCGATCCGCATCCTTCCGGCGATAACGAACACAAACGGCAAATCACAGCGAGGACCGAGCTCTGCGCGCGAGCTCAGTATCTAGGCTGGGGCTGCTTCAAGTGATACAAGAGAGCACCACCCGGCTGCGGTCATCGGACGGTTACCGGCGTACGAGACACATATACCTCGAAGCCCCGGCTGTTTTCGCTGGCGTTGCTACTAATATACATAGCCATGACGCCGTACCGAGACGTCGAGCTCAACACATTCAACACAAATGAGACCAAGGAAGATTCTCTAGCCCACGGCAGCTCATACAGCATGCGCGATCCAGGATATGAAGCCGAGCCGCCGCCGCGGTTTCATCGGTTCATCGACACGTTTCGACGAGACCCAAACTCAACTTTCTTGCTGAGTGCGGTCCATCTGGACGGTCCAGTACGGCAGCAGCGCAATGGCTCGCATTACTACGACTTGCACCTTGCCACGCTCGAAAATGCACACATCGGTCTGTCGAGGAAGCTCAAGGGCAGACATCTGCAGATGATTGCTATAGGTGGATCGATAGGAACAGGCCTTTTTGTCGTGTCTGGCAAAGCGCTGAATGCCGGTGGGCCGGCATCGCTTTTGCTGGCTTTTACCACGATTGGTGCCATGCTTTACTGCACTTGTCAGGCTCTTGGTGAATTGGCCGTCATTTTCCCTTTAGCAGGCTCCTTTTCTTCATGGGCTACCCGTTTCCTCGACCCGTCTTGGGGATTTGCCATGGGTTGGAAGTAAGTATTTCTCTGCATTAGGTAGGATCATTTAGGCACCATGCTAATTACTTATAGCTACGCATTACAATGGCTGTCCGTGCTTCCTCTGGAAATCATAGCGGCTTCTCTAACTATAGGCTACTGGAACGATACATTAACGAGAGCCATTTTCGTAACGATATTTCTTACCGTCATTATACTTATCAACATGTTTGGAGTCAAAGGTTATGGCGAAGCCGAATTCACCTTTTCGCTTATAAAAGTCATTGCCGTAATAGGCTTCATGTAAGCTGCCTCTAACATGGGCATTACGAATCGACACTAACAGGCAACTACTAGTCTATTAGGAATTGTCCTGAATTGCGGCGGAACACCGGACCGAGGCTACATAGGAGGGGAGTTCTGGCGAGATCCTGGCGCATTCAACAACGGCTTCAAAGGCCTGTGTAGCGTCTTTGTCACCGCTGCCTTTGCATTCACAGGGACTGAGCTCGTTGGTCTCGCAGCTGCCGAAACGGCCAACCCTCGCAAATCACTGCCCACGGCCATTAAACAGGTTTTCTGGCGCATCACGCTCTTCTACATTGTTGCTCTCACCCTAGTTGGCCTCTTGGTGCCGTACGACGACCCAAGACTGCTCGGCGGCGACAATAAAGCAGACGCGAAGGCGTCACCATTTGTAATTGCCATCGAAGAGGCAGGCATCCAAATACTACCATCCGTCATGAACACAGTCATCCTCGTTGCTGTTCTCTCCGTCGGCAACTCTGCCGTCTTCGGCTCATCACGCACCCTCGCCGCCCTCGCCAACCTCAACCAAGCCCCCAAGATCCTCGGCTACGTTGACCGCAAAGGCCGACCCCTCGTCGCCATCCTCGTCGCCGCAGCCATCGGCCTCCTAGCCTACATTGCCGACGCAAGCAGCCAGAATAGCATCCTCGACTGGCTCCTCGCCATGTCAGGCCTCTCAAGCATCTTCACCTGGGCGTCCATCTGCCTCTGCCACATCCGCTTCCGTCGCGCATGGCGCCACCGCGGCCGCAAAGTCAGCGAGCTCCCCTTCCAATCCCAAGTAGGCGTCCTAGGGTCCTACATTGGGTTCATACTCAATATCCTCGTGCTCATAGCGCAATTCTGGGTCGGTGCCTTTCCCATCAACTACGGCAACATGTCCGCGGGCAGGATAGTGGAGAACTTCTTCCTGAAGTTTATGGGCGCGCCCATCATCATGACGTTTTATATCCTGCACAAGCTATATTATAGGACTAGCTATGTGCGCATTAGAGACATGGATGTCGATACGGGTAGACGGGATTGGAATCTGCCTATTCTTGTGCAGCAGGAGAAAGAGGAGAGGGCGACGTGGCCCAAGTGGAAGAAGTGGTACAAGTTTGTCTGTTAGCGTTAGGCTTTTTTTTCCTTTTCTTTCGGGGCAAAGCGATGAAGAATATGAAACAGATGGGGTTATGTTTTTATGTGTTGGGAGGATTATTTGGGAGTATTCGGTTTTTTTGGGATATAATATCAGCGGTATACGGTGTACTTGATTGGTGTTTTTAGCAAGATCTAGGAGTCAAGTTGTGCTCGTTGGATGATAATAAGCGCATTTACGTGGAATAAACAAGACTTTTTTGGTATACTCTAAGACACAGAAAAAAAAAATCAATCTAGGCTGATGAAACACGTAAACTGCTTACAAAAGAAAAGAAAAAGCAATAACCGAGAAGTGATAAATACATTCTGCTTCATGGGATATAGTGAAATGAAACTAAAAAAGAGAAAGCTCTGCGCCTCACTGTGTTTTTTACGTTTACATTTTGCACTCGTGATAGAGTACACGTTTAGACATTATTTTCGTAACAAAAGAGAACAAGAGAAGAAAAAACGGCAGAGGACATGGACGGAGCAACATAAGCCGTAACAGCTATCTATGAATATTTGCTCTAGCCCCCTCCACGCCGTCCCGGGTATACAGAGACAAGAGTCACCAACGTTGCAAACTTTTAAAAGTCCCAAAAGTTGCTCTTTTGAGTTGCGGCTGGTGCCTTGCGGGTCGGCTTAGGCGCCTCCTCCTCTTCGTCATCGCCGTACAGCCAGTTTCTAGCGGTGCCTTTGCGACCACCCATGCCGTCTCCGGCAATATGAATCTTGCTGTCACTAGCCTCCTGCTTGGCGGCAGGGCGCGGCTTGTTTTCCTTCTGAGGTGACTCGTCGTAAACCTCCCAGTTGTGATCCATCATCTTGACGGCCTTCATGCGGCCCTCGGGGACTTGCTGGTCCCGTTCGACGGGTACAGGAGAGTCGGTCATGGTGAAATGGGAGTCAAAGTCCTTGCCGCGGTCCTTGACGTTGGTAATGTTGCCGAGAGCTCGCTTGGGGCCAGGAGTAGGCTCGCTTTGGTCAAACAGCTGGTTCTTGTAAAGTCCAAGGCCTTCGTTGTGCATGGCGCCGCGGGGGCGTCCGACTCGCTCCTGGCCTGCCACACGCTCTCCGTCATCCTGCAACTCAAAGTGTGTCTCGGCATCGCGGCGGCCTTTGCCAGCACGGTGTTCACTAGGGTCATCCTGGAATTGAGACTCGGGATCCCAGTGGTGCACGTCTTGAGAGCGCATAGCCTTGCCAGCCGCGGGTTTGTGGGGAGTAACAAAGTCGTCAAACGACCACTGGCTGTCGTGCTTAGACTTGGGTCGTGAATCAAGGTCTACACCCTTGGTAGGGGCGTCACTAGGGTCAGAGCCGTCGGCAAAGTCAAAGTGGTTGTATTTGGTCGGGTGTGGCTTAATGTACTTGTCGGCGGCCTTGCCCTTGGGGGTCTCGACCTCCTCGACTTCTTCTTGGGCTTCAAAGATGCGCATGGGCTGGATATTCTTGCCTTGCCCGGCCTTGCTGGGAGACATGGAGCGCTCGCGGCTGTGTCCAGATTCAGGGGCTTCTTCGGGCTCATCGCCGAGAATATCGGCAAAGGATCGCTGCTTCGGGCGGTGTCCAGAGTATGGAGCCAGCGCCGCGGACATTTCCGCAGATTCAAGCTCCTCTCTGTTTCCAAAGAGCTGGAGGCTTGCATGGGGGTCGCGGAAAGCGTTGTTCGAGCCATGACGAGTGCGAATGACAACATCGTTCTGGCTAGGGGCCTCCTGGACACCCTTGCTGGCTGACTTGAGGCAGGATTGGATCTGTCGGAGTTGCTCGCGGCTGTCGTTAATGGGCCAGTTGCGGCCAGATCGACCGATAATCCCTAGCTGCTTCAGCAAAGCACCTTGGTCCCACTGAAGTCGAATCTGTGCGATTTTGCCTTCGCCGTTGAACGAGACGAAGTGTGTCTAGGTAAGAGAGGAGTAGTTAGCATCAAGAACAAGAAGCAAGGGGGGGCTCCGACTGGGAGGGGGAGACTAGCGTACAATGGGCGTGTAAGCGACATTGTCGGAGAGAAAGTTGTCATCGAGGCCAGGAAGATAGGAGCCGCCGCTGGTGATGAATTCCAGAGCAGTGTCAATTTCGAGGACGGCAGCATTAGCGCCCTCGACAACATTGAGGATGTCCTCTTTCTTCTTGGAGAGCTGTTTGCGCAGAGTGTTGAGGTGCTTGATGATTTCGGCGGCGCCAGTAACATTGACCAGAGTGGTGACATAATGAAGCGAAGCATTATCAGCCAGCAGCGAAGAGTTTGGCGAGGCCAGAAACTGCTTGTAGATAGCAGCCATGGTGTTAGATGAGGAGCGTAGGGCGAGAAAGGTGAGGGTTTGTTTTGGATGCGACTTTCACGGCGAGGGGCAGCCGCGGGGTGTAAATCGTAACAGGGTCTTGTCGTGTTTTTGGACGGGCCGGAATTCTAAGGGGTTTCCTCTTTCTTCACAGACTTGAAGTCGACAATGAAACGACGATGAAGAGAAACAATCGGCAAACGAGTGGTGTAAAAGAGGTAAAATACCACGCCAGCAGAGTGGGCAGGGGGAAAACAGGGATCAAAACAGAAGCAACCTGCAGGGACAAAGTAAAACGGAGGCGATATGGGGGTGGTGGTGGTGGGTGACTGGAGGGGCAGCGCAACCCCCTTGCCGGCCCGTCTGGTGTGCAGCGGGCTCAAGCAGACGGTCTGGGGCGCCCAGATTCCACGGCAAATGAAAGGATGGCCGTTGGCACCGTGGCTCATTTTTTAGGGGGTAACTGGAAGCTAAACCAAATGACAAGGGTTCTTTGGGCTGGTGAGTGGAACTCCTAGCAATGGAAGCTTCTGTGGCTCGTCACTACGAGTACTCTTGTGTTTTTAGCGCAGTCTTATTATCCTTGAGGGGAGATTTGCTCAGGGTAATTACTGATACCGTCCCACCAGCAATTGCGCGCAGAAATGGCTATATGTGTTACTCGTACTCCTTCAGTCAACAAGAGTACAGTATAAGTGCTTGGGAATGTTGTATACCCAGGTACAACTCTACTGTGTTGCATGTTGGTTTTGTAGGCAGACAACTCTTGGCTGTGGCCTTTGGTCGCGTTCATACGAGTCCATAGGGCTGGCGTGTTTGGGTCGCGTTGTTGCCGTTGCCACAGCAGCCAGGGCGGCGGCGAGCAAACTTACCGCGGAATCTAGAGCAGCCTCCGACCACACGAACGCTTGTTCTTGAGGCCAAAATTTAATTTACTTTATTTAGGCAACTATTAACTTTCAAAGCTTGTCAATCACCGTTCCAACCACGGCGCCGACAGCTTTCGTCTTGTCCACGCTTACGAGTACGAGTACACTTGCTCCACCGTGTTTCATGTCTGTGGTGGCTTTGATAGATCTAAGGCACAAAAAGGTGCAAGTTCATCATCGTCAGTCCTTACGTCCGTACAGTAGACCTACAATCCTACAAGATACAGTACCGAACTCAAGATGCTGTCAAGAAAAGTTTCATGAGTTACTGCATAGAACAAAATGGCAACAGTATTACACAGAATGCGACAACACTGTCACATAAATAGCAACCTGTACATGGGATCTATTCCCACCACCGACATCTCCGGATATTAATCTTTTCTCTCGGCATAAATAGACCACTCCGTAGCTATAATAAGTATATCTAAAATGAATATACATCTCACTGCGCCAGCCACAGATATCGTAGCTTTTACTCAATGAGCCGCCAATCTCGGAGCTCTGTTGGAGACCGATTACGAGACACCAGCCACATTCTGTGACTGATATCAAGGAAGCCGTGGCGCAATCCCGTGGCTGAGCCACACGGAGCTGAACCCCCTTGCAAGCGGAGCGCAAGCTTCTGACGCAACCAGCTTCAGGCTAGCAGCCCTGGCAGCACTGCACTCAGACACGCAACCACTTATTCCAAAGCGAGGCCACGCCTGCAAAGACGCGCACCACCACCTGTGGCCCCTTTGACCTACTACGACGCATATTACCCTTGGCGCAGGACGAGTACATCGACAAAGCATTCTACCCTGATTCTTGCTTCATGATAAACAAACGCCCCAGGCCTCTCGCACAATGAGGTTCGGCGGCAAGGCTGCGCCAGCATGGCACCTGCTGCTGCTATTCATCCTGACAACATTAGTCCTCGCCAAGGACAAGCCGACTGTTTCAGTCTCCGAATTCGAAGGCCCTCCTCTCAACCTCAACTACTTTGAGGATAGCGATGTCATATTGTTCTACGACGTGGAAAATGGCAACGTTCAGTACTCCAAGGATGCCGGCGCAAAGTGGGAGCGGGTAAAGGCCGTGCCCGAAGGCAAAGCCGTCGTGCTCATCATGCACCCTTTTGAAAAAAGTACCGCCTTCATCTTGACCGAGAGTGGCAAGCATTACAAGACGACCAATCGCGGCGAAAGTTGGGATGAATTCGACTCTAAATCCATTCCCAGCCGCTTCCAGTCCGACATCCTCACCTTCCACGCCGACGACCCGAAGCGAATTATATTCAATGGCATGGACTGCGACGGCATTTTTTGTGATGAGCAGGCTGTGTACACCACTGATGGTTTCGATTCGGTCAAGGAGCTCCGCGGCCTCACGTCTGGTTGCTGGTGGGCCAGGTCGTCGCCCGAGTTCTCAACGGGTGATGACGATATGGATAAAAAGAGAATCATTTGCATCATCAAGGACGATCTTTCTCCCCGCAAAGAAGATCAGCGATTAGTCGTGTCAGACGAGTTTTTTGCCCGTGACGGCGACGACATTCAAGAGTTTGAGCCAAACTTGGACATAAACAAGCCCGTCACCGGTGTCGTAAACATGGCTATCGTCAAAAAGTTTCTACTAGTCGCCACAACTTCCTCCAACAGCGACGAGATGGCTCTATATGTCACCGACGACGCAAAGGTTTGGCATCGTGCTGTCTTCCCAAGTGAGGACGACCACGACCATTCCCATCGAATCAATCAAGAGGCTTATACGGTTCTCGAAAGCACCAACTACAGCATCCAGATCGACGTCATGACATCACACCCCTCCAAGCCAATGGGAATTCTCTTCACTAGTAACTCCAATGGCACGTACTTTAGCGAGAATATCCCATACACGAACCGCAACGTCAAAGGCCATGTCGACTTTGAGCAGATGAGCGGCATTCAAGGTGTCTACCTTGTCAATGTCGTCGAGAATGGTGCCAAGGTGGAGAAGGATGGTGAAGCCAAAAAGGTTGTCAGCAAAATCACTTTCGACGACGGCAGATCCTTCGAGTCTCTCAAGGCGGGGGATGACACTGTCCACTTGCATTCTGTTACCAAAATGGACAACATTGGGCGTGTTTATTCTGGCCCAGCACCCGGTCTGGTTATGGGTAATGGAAATACCGGAAAGACTCTTGGAAACTTCGAGGACGCCAATCTTTTTGTTTCCGACGATGCTGGTGTGACTTGGAAGAAGACGCTGGACGGTCCCCACAAGTACGAGTTTGGCGATTCTGGCTCCATTCTCGTCGCCGTAAAGGACTCGGAAGAAGCTGATGTTAAGAAAATTTCCTATTCATTAGATCATGGAGAAGAGTGGAAAGAAGTTGACCTTCCTGACGACCTTGGCATTCGACCAGAGTTCTTGACTACAGCCCAGGACGCGACAAGTCTCAAGTTCTTCGCATTGGGAAGGAAAAAGGATCAATTTTACGGAATCGCCATTGACTTTGAGGGTCTTCACGAACGCAAATGCGGCGATGACGACATGGAGGAATGGCATGCACGCATCGATGGCGACGGCAACCCTCGGTGCGTCATGGGCCATAAGCAATCATATATGCGCCGTAAGAAGACGGCTGATTGTTTTATTAAAAGCGATTTCAAAGACCCTGAACCCAAGACGGAGACTTGCGAGTGCTCAGACGCCGATTTCGAGTGTGACTACAACTTCCAAAGGGATTCCGATGACAAATCCAAATGTAAGGCGATTGGTCGCATTGTTGTTCCCGAAGGGCAATGCAAGGAAGGCGAGAAGACCTTTAAGGGATCTTCCGGCTGGAGACTTATTCCTGGCAACACGTGCAAGAGGGCCGAGGGCGAACAGAAGGATGATCCTGTTGAGCGTCCGTGCAAGGACAGTAGTGGAGATGACGATGATGATAAGGACGGAGATGGCGGCGACTCCAAACCATCACCGCCTGCTAGTGGCGAAGTGTCTCACAAGGCGAATGATTTCGACACGAAATTGAAAGACTTTCAGAAAGTGTACCTTGAACGTGGCGAAAAGAGCTCTTCAAAAGATGAGACGGTCATCATGCGCCCGGCAGAAGATATTGGCGGCGGCAAGCTTCAAATCGAAAACAAACTGTGGCTTTCCTCGGATCATGGAAAACAATGGGAACGAATTCTCAAAGAAGAAGACGTAAAAGGCATAATTCCCCATTACTTCTTCAAAGATGCCGTGTACTTCACTACTGAAGACAGTAGAAAGGTTTTATACACAATGGATCGCGGCAAATCATCATTCCATAGTTTCGAGGCACCGACTGATGTTACCCATGAGGCGCCGTTGAGCTTCCACCCAGACAAGAAAGATTGGCTTATCTGGATGGGTAAGAAGTGCGAAAAAGTCGATGGATCCGAGGATTGCATCCAGGAGGCTCACTACTCCACGGACCGTGGTGATAGCTGGCACCTCATCGGGCGATATGTCCAAAGATGCGAGTTTACTGGAAACTCAGCCTACAACTTCCGTCCCCTGAAGCAGATTGTCTGTCTCGTCCATGCAGAGGAAAAGCAAGACTCCCCATGGACTATCATGACGAGTGACGACTTCTTTGACGAAGATAAAACTCTTTACGACGGCACAGTCTCCAATTTTGCCACCATGAGCGAGTTTATCATTGCCAGGGGCGAGGATGGCGATGGCGACGAATCCGAGAAAATGAAGGCGCTTATAAGTCTCGATGGCAAAAATTTCGCTCACGCTCACTTCCCACACAACTTTGAAGAAGGGCGCAAAAATGAGTACACAGCTCTCGATAGTTCGACGCATGCTGTAAACCTCTTTGTGCAGCGAGAGAGCAAGTCGGGCCGGGAGCTCGGTACAATTATCAAGAGTAACTCAAATGGCACAAGCTACGTCGTCAGTGCCGACTATGTCAACTGCGATGAGAACTCATATGCCGATTTCGAGCGTGTTGCCGGACTTGAGGGGCTGACCTTGATCAACATTGTGGCGAACAGCGGAAAAGACGAAAAGAAGCAGCTACAGACAAAGATTTCGCACAACGATGGAGCAGAATGGGGCTATCTGAAACCCCCAGCAAAGGATGTTGACGGCAAAGCGTACAAATGCAGCAGCTCATCAGGCGATGCGTCTTGCGCTCTGCATATCCATCACTACACAGAGCGTGATGATAAGCGCAGAACATTTGCGGCCGCGACGGCTGTCGGTCTCCTATTCGTTGTTGGTAACGTCGGGTCAAGTCTTGGAGACATCAAGGACGCAGACACTTTCATGACTGCCGATGGCGGTGTGACATGGACAAGCGTAAAGAAGGGGCCTTGGACGTGGCAGTACGGCGACCAAGGCGGCATTGTTGTGCTGGCTGAGCGAGCTACGCACGGCAGTACTGTGACTACGAACACTGTATCTTATTCTACAGACGAAGGCAAGACTTGGAAAGACTACAAGTTTTCCGACGACAAAGTGACAATTCTTGATGTCACAACGGTCGCCTCTGGTACCTCTCGTAACTTTTTGATTTGGTGCCGAACCGACGAGGACAAGCTATTCAGCGTCAACCTCGACTTTACCGGCTTGGCGGATGAACCTTGCAAGTTTGAGGAGAAGGGAAAGTCTGACTACTACTTGTGGTCGCCAAAGCACCCGTTACAAGAAGACGACTGCATGTTTGGTCACGTTGCCAAGTACCTGCGTAAAAAGCCAGAGGCCAAATGTTACAACGACCAGGATATCAAGCGGCTGTACGAATATACAAACTGCGCCTGCAGTCGCCGCGACTTTGAGTGGTGAGTGGCTACCAGTTGTCTGTTTTACAAGTCGTTGCTCGGAAATGCTAACTAGATCTATAGCGCCTTCAACTACGAGCTGGATGGTACAAATCAGTGTAAGCTAGTAGAAGGGCTCACTCCACTAACAGGCCCAGAGTGGTGCGAGAAGAACAATGCAACATCGTGGTTCGAGCCCTCTGGCTACCGCAAGGTGCCGCTGTCAACCTGCGAAGGCGGCAAAGAAATGGACAAGACGGGTGAGGAGCACGCCTGCCCAGACCACGAGGATGAGTTCAAGCCCAAACGCGGCACATCGGGCATTGCCATCTTCTTTGCCGTCGTCATTCCCATCGGCCTCGCCTACGCGGTCGGATGGTACGTGTACCGCAACTGGAACGGCAAGTTTGGCCAAATCCGCCTCGGCGACCAGTCGTCGACTTTTGACAGCGACCAGCCATGGATCAAGTACCCCGTAATCGTCATCTCCGCCGCCGCGGCAGTGGTAGCCTCCCTCCCGCTCGTGGTAGGTAGTCTCTGGCGAACAGCCCGCGGCGCTTACGAACGAGTCGGCGGTGGTGGTGGTCGCAGCAGCGGCGGTCGCAGCTGGCTGAACGGCGGGACTCGACGGTTTACGACGCGGCAGAGCTTTGCGCGCGGGAGAGGCGATTATAGCATTGTTGATGATGATGTAGAGGGAGAATTGCTGGGTGACGATAGCGACGAGGATGTATAAACTGTCTCTTTTAGTTTCTTACTACTGGTAAGAAAGGAAGGATTTGGGATGGGTACGCAATGAAGCAGGATCAAAGTATACGAACAAAGTTGGGCGTGTAGTATATTGTCTAGATTATCTAGAAAAGCATGTCTGAACGGGATTGAAAGTTGAATACACGAAAATAAAGGAAGCATTCTACATTTCTGTCCCGAAGCTTAAAAGCCACCGTCTGTATTTTGTGCCATTGGGTATAAATCAGTTGAGCAAAACAAAACTCAAATCGCTCACGATAATCGTACGTCTTAGTCTACCAAGTGGGGAGTACTGTCATCACGACAGTAAGATCGCACCACGTTTACCATGTCGATCTGAATCCGACGTCGCAGCGCCTACCTATTCCTCCGCCTACCATCATTAGCAAAACATTTTCCACATCACAATACGCCAAGAACTAATCTTTTCACCAGATAGAATATTGGGGGAAAAATTTAGGGCATTAAATGAGTGAAAACTTGTAATTGAAAGAAAAAAAAGTCGGTAATTATGTAAAACTGTAGGGGTATAATAGGACCAAGAAAAAAGTCAGATATAAGAAAAAAGAGAGTGAGAAGATGTCTTTGAAACGAAAACCCAAGATAAAAAAAATGAGGCTCTTTCCACGTCATCAAAGAAAAAAAGAAATGACAAAATACCGCGCCACAAGACTTTGCAATAATTGTGCTCCTCCCAATATAACCATAACGAGTGTAACGTCAGGGATGTGAAACCAATTTCAAACATGTACTCCTGGCTGAAAAAAAATGACCCAAAACCTCCGTGGATACAAAATGATGGTGAATAGATGGAATAGTGTGGTGATTAAGAGATTTTGTGTGCATGTAGGTGCTTCATATGCTTCGACTGATGGCAGCTAATGGCAGTAACAATGTTGCTTGCGCATCTAACCGCGGCGAACGCGGTTCCAGAAACGCTTCATCGTGCCTAGCTCCTGGGAAAATACGTTTTCCTGATCAATGGCAGCCAGCTCCCGTTCAATGCTGTCCTTTTTCAACTCGTCATCCGTCTTGAAAGTCGTCGGCGAGCGAGGCCCGTCATGGGTGGCGGGGCGAGTCTTTTGCCAACCATAGAGCTGCTCTTCGTTGGCACGAAGGTCTGGTCGGGTGAGCGTCATGCGCAGTGTCATTTCGCGAGACGAGGCCGGCGCTTGTGCGTAATCAACCTTGGGCGCTGACGCCTTCGGCGTTGGCATCTCGGGCGGCTCGGGACGCGTTGGCTTTTCGAGAGTGTCAGGTGTCCGTGGAGAATCTGACTCGGAAGCTGTGGCACCGTCGCTATATACAGAGCATCGCTTGTCTTCAACCAGCGTCTGCATGCGTAGCGGAGCTCGCTCCGCGTTTCGTGGCAGTGAATCAACACGGGGTGGCGTAGCGACAGACTCCTGTGTAGTGGTAGGCGACTGCTCACTAGACGGGAAGCCGAACTCGACTGCCTCATCAAACTTGTGTGGTGACCCGAGATAAACTCGCAGCTTCATGCGTGCATCAGGGTCTTGGTAGTGGGCGGCGGGATCCATAGTCTGCGGAGAAGCAGGAGTTTCGGCGACAGGCACCGGTTGCTTGTGCGCGGACATGAGGGAGAGGGCACGAGAGCGTCGTCGAACATGGCCGTTGGGGCTTTGCAAAGAGAGCACCGATCCACCAAAAGGTGGCGGCGTTGTAGTCGCATCCCTCGTAGGAGGAGGACTCAAAGTGGTCGAGGTGCGGCCAAAGGCGAGCTTTGAAGAGATGGAAAGGTTTCGGCGGAAAGAAGAAGAGTGGCTCTTGCGATGAGTCTTGGCATCTTTACGGAGGCCAACATGGTAATCGTCCAAGTTGAGGCGTAGATCCAAATCACCATCGGACTCGAGCCACTTGAAACTGTCGAGCAGCGAGTTCTCTGTCTCCTTCAATCGACCATCCACCCAGGCCTGGTCATCGAGGTGCGAATGCATTTTCAGAGACAAGTGGTCTGCTGATGCAGGCCTATACAGACTGCCGGTGGGGTGTCCGACAGCAATGGTTTGCCTTTTGCGCTTAATGAACGCCTCGTCTGTCGCGTCTAGAATGACGCTTCGTCGCCAAGGCTGGGCTGAAGTATGACTGTCGTCGCCGCGATCTTGTGATAGCCGAACTGCAGGGCTTGAACGTTGTCGAACGAGCGCAGACCTGGTACGCTGTGGAACTGCTGCGTTGACAGATTCGGAGGGGAGCTTTGACTGCAGAGTCAAGCGGCGAGTGGACAGGGGATTCTGAGGCGACCCGCTTGCGTGGGATGCAGAAGTGAGGGGAGGTGTATTATAAGGTCTCGGTAGAGTGTCGAGGGATGCGGCCGACGTGGGAAGATCGTCTTCAATATCGATATTGGATGAGCCTTGAGCAAAGCGAAGGCGTTCAAGAGTGGAAAAGTACTATAGAGGCGGGAAGAAGGCACCGCGCATTAGTAAAATTTTGTTGGCCTTCTTGCATTTAGGGCCGATCGCATTGGCAAGAACGAAACACGGTGGGAGTTCGAGACAGAGGAAATTTGAATAGTCGAAGCGGCCAGACAGTGGCAGGGACAGGAGAGGCCAATAAAGGGAGGGTTGGCACCTGGGGTGCAGGGATATGGAGATTGTACAGATATAAAAAGGCAAGGTGGAATTGGAGTGCTGCAATCTAGCACAGGCCGGCAATTGCGTCAGTTCGAGGCCGTGACCGACTGCACTAACTCGTACCAGAGGTAGCTTTTCCGAACACAGTGGCAGGCAATAATGCACGAGAAGCGCCGCTACTGTACAATACTGCAAAAACGCCGCGTGGAAAAGGTGAGCCGTGAACAACACGACACCAATGTGGCTTGGAATGAATGTGTCTCAACGCAGGAACGAAAAGTTGCGGAATAGCTCTTTTGCGGAAGTGGGTGTGGTCACTGACCGGTACGACCCTGAGCAGGCCTGCCAACGCAAGCTGGAGCTACGTGGAGCACACTTAGTGCGCTAGCATCCAACTCCCGGCGCCGCGGCTCCGGCCAAGCTACCAGGCTCCTATGGCTTTTTTTTTTTTCTCTCGCTTCTTTGCTTTTTGGTTGCCGTTGTACCACGCAGTTTCTTTTTCTACTGTCTCTTCCAAGCTAAAAGTGGTGAACTACCAGTTCTGCAAGAGACAGGGTGGGCAAGGGATGGTGAATGCCAGTTTGTAAGAAGAAGCAAAGGGATAAAAAAGTATGCATCCATGCGAAGCAATACTCCTGTTGAACGATAGTGGTACTGATATGGTACTGTGTACATACCATACAACTTTGTATATATCGTACTTCTGTCACTAGTTTCCAGTGTGAGGCTGCAGCTAAAAATGTCGCGTATCCTGTCGGAACATGCTAGACTGCATGCATGGCTGTGTACCGGGCATCAATTGAGACAAAGTAGAAGTGTATCAATCATACATAAAGGCACCGATAAAGTCTCTCTGTGGTAAATCGCTGCGGGTGATGACGAAACTTCGTGCTTCAGTGCGCTTTCAAACACTGCAGTCCCATACGAAGCATGAAGGCCGATGGTACGGATCATGGACAATGCCAATAAGGCCATGTATTCGTACATACAGACCTCGTCCGTTACCGTTCCCAGCGTCGACGCCACTGGAGCGAGCACCGACACCAAAAGTGATAAACGGCAAGCCCCGGTCTTTTTCCCGCATGGTTACTCGTAAGAAGCATGACGATGGAGCTGCGGAGCGCCATGGACTGGGGATGTGACGAGTGGCGTTGCAGCTCCAGGCCACCACCAACATCCAGCTTCCAGGATCGGTGCGTGACAAGAGGTGACCGGACCTTGCGGTGAAAGACCGCTGCGTCAATGTCATCACTTTCCATAGGGCCATTCGAAATCTATTTGTAGCCAAACACCAACTTTGGCTCCGGCACTAGAGATCCGCAAAGCATCATATTTGGATAGAATAGCAATGCGACAATAATCTCGTGATCAAAATGGCATCAATTTTGGAATTGGGGCTCGATGTGCTGCAAGTGTACGAGGACTGACTCCCAGAACCTTCGTACGGACGTGCTCAATAGCATACTCGCAGACTGCCTGCCCTCCGTCACAGGGGGCCATTCGCAAAAGCTAGCGCCCGTACGGCCCCGATTGGTCTCTCGAAGGCGGGCCGACGACGGGCCTTGCTCGTGGCAGACGACAGACAGACCCAACGCAGAAAGAAGCAACGATTTGCACAGATCTGCTAGCGCAAAGGCCAAACACCTTGTCAGGCGTTCCAAATTGCTTTTTCTTCGTCATGTGCTGTTTACTGTTCTTCACGACCGCTGAAACAGTTGTAGGTTTTTCTGATTCCCATTTTTGGTAGGTGTAGGTGTGTGCGTTCTGTTACAATGCAGCAACTTCCCAGCACCCGCATCATGCAGCACTCGCGTTTTGATGCCGAAAATGCTGTAAGAGCCAAATGCAACGCAGCACGACACTCGTCGCTGCTTCAGTCGGTAGCGTCAACCGCGGCACTCCATGGACTCTGGAGCTCGCTAAACAGCTTCGGAGTTTTGTAGACAAGCTTTCGGCTGCAAGTCGCTAGCCGAGCTTGAAAGAAAAGAATCAATGTCAGACGGCATGTTTGACGTTGCTTATTCGTAGACAAATCAGCTTGCGGGTGCGCGGGGCGTGTGTGTCTGTGTGTCCAGTCTAATGCGGCACATCGGCATCCTACGTAGCTATGGTACCGAACCAAGGCAACGGATTGGTGCAGAGAACCCAGGATGACCGAGCACCGACAAGTGAGACATGGTTGCAAATCGTTTTTTTTTCTTGCTTCTTCCGCGCTGTTTCGTTTGCTTTCCTGCTACTATACTGCGTGTTCTTATTCTCTTTCTTGCATACTTCGGATGGTTTCGTGCTTGGAACTCGAATCCTTTTCCGTGCGTTTTTGCCACTGGGCAGCGCCTTGATTCGTCAAGTTTTGGCAGTCTTTTCATGTGACCTATCGCCAAAATGCCTGAAGCCAGATGGTGCTTCCAGAAGAAGCAAATTTTTGTGTTGCAAAGGGGCAGAGGTCAAGGAAATTGAATAGACTAGTTGGTGGACTAGTCCAAAAAAAAAAAGTGTTTACTCACCTTGCGTTGTATAGTGGGTGGCAAGGACTCGAATTCGTCTTTTGTCATTGGGACATAGGTGCTGGATGAAGTCAAGGAGCCCGCGGGACTTGAGATGTTATCCCTCGAGACCGACCCATCGGATGCCGTCGAGGCATGAAAGCTTGTCAAAGTGGACGTCGAAGTCTTTGGACCGGGGCTCTGGCTGCGACGGCTGGCAGGAGTACGATTGCCAGAGGGCTGCTGCTGTCGCGAGTCAGGCCTGAGGTGGTGATCGAGAAACTTGAGGCCGTTCTGGAAAAGGCGACTCTGGCGATGAGTAGTGCTTCCGCTGCCAGTACTCGCATTACCCAGAGAGATGTTGTCTTCGCTCGAGTTCGAGGTAGGTTGGTGATGGCTGGGTCGCAGCTGCAGCAGCGAGTATCGGTTGGATTTGTTGGTCTTCTTGTTTGTATGGTCGCTCGTGATTGTTGTGACTGTGCCTGTCCTGCTGGAACCAAACGCTGAGGTCCCTTCAGAAGCGAGGGATGACATGATTTCGGTGTCGTTTTCCCTTTATTTTATTTTTGGGCGGTCCGGCGAGGGGACTTGTTCCTGCTCTTTTCAATTTGGCTTTGTTCACCAGCTTCCACTGGTCCCTTTGGCTCGGTCGGCTGCCTGCAGCAACGACACGCGGGCGGTGGATTTGTTTTTGCAGTGCCACAGCCTTGCGTTGCTCTGCGTCGCGTTGTGTTGGCGGTCCTTTGGGCGAAGACGAAAATGGGAATACTGGCTGGAGTGGATGGCACGGCACTGAGTTAGGAGGTAGGTAAGTAAGGTCGGGCTGGTCGGCGGTGCAGCTGGCAAGATTGAGAGTCGTTCCGTTTGTTCGTGCAATGTAGTCGTGACGGATGATGGACTTTTTTCCACAATCTACTAACCCAAGATACTAAGTTGTAGCCTACCTACCTACCTCGTATCACTCAGTCAAACTCATACTATGACAAAGGTGGTCGATGACATTGCTCTTTACACTAGGCCAAACTAGCTACTCCATAGGCTTCCCCATCGGCGAGCGGACCAGTTTGTGCTGCCATCGCCCGTTGCCTGTGGTCTGGGCCATCCATGCTTGGTTCTACGAGTACTCCGTAAACATGGTCTGCCTCTATGCTCGCAGGTGAGTTTGGCAAGACTTTTGCTGCTTTCTTCAAAGACAAGACGGAGTACCTGCATGATACTAGCATGGCATAAGCTCGTCAGGGCGCCGATATGCGCTTGTCCAGCACACGCTGCATGTCATGTTGTAGGATATGTACGAGTACGTACAAGTATACAAAACAAAGCTTATTACTCGTAAAGCTCCTATTTTCGAGGCTACCCGTGGAATTCTTCAACAGTTTGGTTCGCGGCCCAGAAAGACCCCGGCAGAGGCTTGTCCCTATAGAGCACTAGCTTCGGCGCCAAACTAGTAAAAAAAATCAGGAAACTGCCTAGTATGGAGTTCTAGGCTCGGGGATGAAGAAAGTGGACATTGCGCCTACTCGTAGAAGCCAGAACGAAAAAAAAAAAACCCCATTCCGCCCCATTTTCCATCGTACAGTAGAGTACACCCATAACCATGTTGGGCCGTGGAAGCAATTACACAAGGGCCCGCCTTTCGAAAATGTGGCGTCTTGGAAATCATTAAATCCATGGTGATCATTCGGTCTGAAGTGGGCATCTTGGCCGGGGAAGGCCTGTAATTACGTCGTGGAAGGCAAATAAGCAGTCAGGGGGGAGGTGGTGAACAGCCAACAAAGGTATGGAGCCTTGCGAGTAATGGTCTCGGTATTTTTTTTATTTTTTTTTTATTTTTCACAATATTTACGAAGAATGCTGCTGCTACAGGGGAAGCTACTGTAAATACTGTTCTTGAACCTTTTCCTTTTTTCTTTTTTTTATTACTACTCTAAATACTGTACAGTACTCCGTATACTCGTAGCTTTACTAAACTCTCGTATAGCCCCCCTGTCAGGGTATTTCTCGCGTACGCCGGAGAGTCTTGGTCTCTGCTAGACAGCCATATCAACCTAATCGTAGCATCCACTATCTAGCTGCGGTGCAACGGTAGCACATTCAAAGCTTTGCTCTGCTTGTGCTCCAAATGCAAGTGCCGACTGAATGTATCAAAAAAAGCAGCCGCCATGTAACCAGATGCTCGGTTCACCGATGGAGCTCGCCGTTGTTTCAGGATTGCGCCATTGTACTACTACTCACCCGGCACTCAGTTCTCAGCACTCAGCACGCATTTTGCTATCCCCTCTGCGCATTGTACGAGTTCCGTACATCACCTAGACTTAGTATCCGTTCCATTCAAACGCATTGACGCTTCATCATTGGCTTTTGGCTTGTTGTTGCTTGCTCCTCAATGACACTCCTGTTGAGCACGTGGTGACATCAAAACATGATAGGGGATCCAGTGCCCAGAAGTGTCAAAGTCCACTCGCCACCACGAGATCAACCCATGTTAGTATTTACTCACTACTCGTACTGAACAAGTGGTGCCCAATTTCTCGGGACTGGATCCCCTTTTATTTCGCTTATTTATGGAAGGTTTCTTGGAAGACTTCTTGGAACATTATGGCCTCGACCGTTTTGCAAATGGAGCACCAAAATAGGCTAGTGTTGATAGCTACGAGACGACCTCGTAGGCAGACTATTTGCTACATAGAAGACGCGCATGGCATTTACGCCGCCACCATTGTCTGTGCGTCGGTATCCGGTTGGTCGAACTTTCTGTACCATTGCCGGTACTATTGACGATAGTTTACAAGCACACTCACGTTTTGGCATAATCTTTCCTTTTGGCCCTCCGTTATGGCTGCGGAAATATTGAGCCTCTTGCTGAAAGGACTCCGCAAGTAAGCCACCCGGGTCAACCGCACCCTTTCCGCGCCATGCAGTGTCGGCGCGTAGTGTGACACCTCGACGCTTGTGGCGGCTGGCGTTAAGTCTTGGACATGGCTTTTCGATAAAGACTTTTCTTGCCCGGTCAACAGCTGTGCATTGGGATGGATACATTATCGGCAGAAATTTCAAGCGGACTGTGCATGCCCTTGCCTATTGTCACTTTCAACATGAACCCTACAGCCCCCTTGGCGTTGTAAAGTCATAATTTATCCTAATTCGATATCTGGGTCCTGCTCATGAGTATCCTTGTAAGGGTTGACAAGGTCAGATTCAATACATGGTAAACACACAACTACACTCGTACGCTGCCCAGTTCTGCGCCGACCTTGGCTGATATGTGCACATCATTGTAGTAATTGTGTCTATCGAAACAGCCAAATTGAAACATCTGCCGTTAGATGGATTTATAGGATTCGAAACTGGTGCATAAAGTTGCAAGCTGCTACACCAACAACAGGTACACACATTGCTGTCGCCGCCAAAAGGTCGCAATACTTTGGTGCAAAGACAGGATATACAACGATTCATCATATTAGTCCTGTTGGAGGTCTCATTGTGTAGGAAGTAGAACTCTTGGT
This sequence comes from Lecanicillium sp. LEC01, assembly GCA_002242745.2. Classification (NCBI taxonomy): domain Eukaryota; kingdom Fungi; phylum Ascomycota; class Sordariomycetes; order Hypocreales; family Cordycipitaceae; genus Lecanicillium; species Lecanicillium sp. LEC01. The sequence goes on from NIWZ02000066.1 coordinate 19,748, forward strand.
AGGCGTTGCTATTCACCATGTTCTTCTGCGGAGCACTTGCAGCGTCGCTCGCTTTACCACTGCCGCCATTCGCGACTGGACGTAGTATGCATATGTCTACCACAACGCGAGAGATGGTACTCATTTTGTTTGTTAAAGAACCGAAATTGGAAGCTTATCATGATTATATTCCAGGACTTCTTTATTTATATTCGGACTAGCCAATGCCATAGATTCCATGCAACAATTCCTCTCTAGGGTATCACCACTCGCTTTGTCTCGAGGTTAAAGACGGCCGTAGTTTTGCCGGCCAGCGTCATTGCACGTCTGGCGCGACCCGACGTAGCTGGGAAACCGACAATTAAACTCAACTTAACATCAACCTTTCCAACCAAGGGAACTCGCGCGAAATTCCATTTTCCATCATTACCCGAGATATATACCTATTTAATCTCAGAAAGGCGTGCTGCATTTAGGATTGGTTGGAGGATGCACGGCTTGGCGCAACAAATGTTCTGGTAGTCAAGTCCGCGATGACCACGGCTGGAAAGATGCCTCTTATGCTGGACAGCACCATGTCCGTTGACCTCAACGGCGTGGACGACTTATTTGGCGATGATCCTCTATCCCTGCAGCCTGGCGTACAAGGGAAGCAGCTTCACCAACGTCTAGATGAGCTGAGACCTCGCGGGTGTTGCCAGTGAGTAATTCTTGAGGAGGCGCCGCGTCGCATTTCATATTGACAAGCTTTAGGGCTGTGGCATGGTCGAGAGGGGGCACCATTGCTTCAATCAGTAGTGATGGAATTAATTTGGAGTTTCGCTCACTCAGAAGCCACCCGGATAACGGCAACTGGGGCCTGAGCGAGAAGACCGTAACCGATGTCGTCAAGGGGACGCCCACCAACCCTCTCGTTCATCTGGAGTGGAGCGGGACGAACACACCGGAACTCGCAGTCATTGACTCTGTCGGCCGAGTTACTTTGATGAATTTCTCCATCTCATTAAACAGTCCCTTTGTCTCACGACGCTGGGAGGGCGACAATATCGATGATGTCAACGCCGTTGTTGGCTGCCACTGGCTGCCTGTAGCACCTTCAAACCAACAGGTAATTTCGTCTCAAAGTGCAGAATGAGCGGCACTAATATGTCTTCAGAGACCTTTCAACATCCTGTATGGCCCAGCTGTAAAGCAAGGCAACAGTTATCAATATGAAAGCGCCTTTGTTCACGCATCAGGCCCGCACCATCCTCACAGCGCAAAGAGCGCGCTATTCTGCGTCACCATGAGCGGCATGTTGAAAATGTACTGGTCGCAAAACAATAATAGAATGGAGGAGACCGTTATTGAACTGGAATCCATCTCGTCAACGAATGAGCTGGTCACCCACGCTTCACTGGCCTCGGATAAAAGTAAGTTAAAAAAATTGTAAAAACAGCATCTAATTGGGAAGCTAATCATCGAAAGAATATCTCATCATTGCACTTACAACGGCATCGAAGAAGCTGAAAATCGTCAAAATCGAAATCCAATGGGCTGGACCCGGCGCGGTCCAGGAAAAGACGCAACTCCCCCAAACTGCCAGGCTCAACCCATCACTAGTCGAAAATTACCTGTCTACGATAGACTGGCTACAGAGTGTAGATGACCAATCTATGCCTGAACTGTCGAACCTGCTGGCGCTACCGTCCATCATGGACAACACTGGGAAAAGCACAGCGCCGCCGCTGATATTAGGATTACGGTCTCGTGCTCCTGGAGGGGAAAACTTTCAGATGGCTCAGACAGTGATTGACCGCTGGGAATGTGTCGAACAGCGTCAAAACTTACAGATTGCGTTTGAGCAAATCGGCAGCCGGCGCAACAGCGTGTCTACCGAGCTGCCGGTGTCAAATCGACTCAAGAGGCTGGATCCAGTGGTCATTAACAAGGTAGCGGTTGGGTGTCATCCTTTTCATTTTGGCAAGGTTTTGGTCTTGACTATGGCAGATGGGTCTGTCGAATACCGTGACCGCTTTACGTTTGAAGAGTTGTGGGCTGCAGAAGATACCGACAAGGTGATGAATTTGAAGCAAGTCGGATGGACATTTTCAGAGGATGGCCCATGTAAGTCACATTTAGTCCGTTCTGATGACTAGACGACTAACCCTTTTGCAGGTCAGCAAGTTGCGCCATCACCGACATTCAACTCCATGATTCTGCTTGGAGACGACGGAAAGCTGCGTTGGAGCAAACTCCGACGGCTGGGCGGTGATATTGGCGAATCAATGCAAGATGGTGAGGAAACATTTTTTGCAGATTGAATAGAAAATAAATGCTAACGCAGAATAGCATATTATGCGGCTACAGTTGCTGGTCTCACCATGGCTGCGGCGTCGGCAATCTGGTATCAGACCAACTTTGACGATTTGCTGGCGATAGCCTCTACACTCGTTGGGAAGAAGAGTATGGCAAGAAACTTGTATTTGCTTGAGATTTGGGACTGACAATTTCTAGAATTCACGCAAGACTGGATCGGTGAGCTTGTTCGAATATTGAAGATCCAGGTTGACTATTCGGAAGAGCTTCATCACGACTCTCTTATGAGGAATTCGCCTCTGCAAGCCTGTCTGAGTATCATGAATAGTCTGGGCTTCAAGGGCGAACTGCAGCCGCGCACGTTCCAAAGCAAGTTTGCCTACATTGATCTCAATGTTAGGATAGTAGTGATTCTCATCACGCTGGCGAGCAACACGCCCATGTCGGTCAGGGAAAAGATGCACCCGCTCGATGAGCACGGTACGTCAAAGCGGATCTGGATGTGCGTGAATTTCACTAATTGATGAATCACAGAGGTTGTTGACGCATTAGCCGGCTGCGCCAAGTGGTCGTTGGACCTTTTGGCCTGGATAGCAGACAGCTTATTCGAGCTAATGGGCGATGAAAAGTTTCAACAACTTCTAACACCGCAACGGGTTAACGAAATGACTGCTTACCTACACGAAAGGAACGACATTTCTCTGTATCTTCTGCTCTGCTCGTGCAGCCGCAGCTTCTTATCAGCGCTGTGTCGACGGATTGTACACCTGGACAGCGTCAGCACCAAGGCGAATGATTTCTATCAGAGGCAGACAGCCCAAGCTGAGCAGTCGGGCACAGCAAAGCTGCCAAGTAACCAGCTACAGCAGGCCTACCAACGAATGCAGCAGGTGACGACTTCTGGCCTGATCAAGGTCACGGAATTCGAAAAGCTGCTCAACGTCTTGGGCGCAGACATTAAGCAGACTTACCAGGCGTTTCTTCCCAACCTGGTGAAGCAAGGACCCAATCCGCCGCAGGGAAAACAGATTGACATGGCCATGAAGTCGGCCCAGGTCCAGCTGGAGCTGCTTATGCTGCTCGCTAGGGCGCCGCCGCCAGCATTCCTGCCCGTGATTAAGAAGCTGTTTGTGAGAGACCTCAGGGCGTTTCGCCAACAGACGGATCCTGCAAACCTCTTCTTTGCAGACTTTAGCCCGCTCGGGGTGCAGGATGACAAGCGCAGCCTGGCGCTGAAAGCGTCGAGGGGCGGCGTGTATTACGATGTGTTTAAGCGAGGAGAGATACGGACCGGCTCGGGCAAGCCGTGGCGCAGATGTGTGCGATGTGCTTCGGTGATGGAGGATGTTTGGGGCAATAAGCCGGGATATACGTTTGTCCTTGGGCAGCAGAGGAAGTGTTCTTGTGGAGGGAGCTGGGCGCTTTTGCAAAAGGGCAAGCTGGTGTTGTGAGGGTGATTTGGGGAAGAGGGCAAAAAATTATATTTACATCCGGGCGTTTTGGTGTGTTTGGGAGGAGTAGTAGGTATGTACGGTAGAAGTTTGATTCGTGGAGGATAATGGGCATGTTGTGTTGTTTGGGTGGCGATGGGTTGACAAGTTGAAGGATTATGGAGGACCTCTTTTGGATAGAGGATTTTTGCCAATAGAAGAATATTTTATATAAAATAGCGTGTGGTCGTTTATACTGCTCTCGATTTGAATGTCACTTACACGTAGAGGCTAGCTACATACTCGTTTGCCCAGGTAATTGAGTTGTTACCCCTGGGGAATGCGTACTGTAATGTTATCAGCCTGTCCAATAGCTTTCGCTGTTTGAAGCAAGTCTGTAATAAAAGGCGATATTAAACAATAATATTCTTATCACATTCGTTTTTCAATTAGATATTTTTACTATTGTTAGGCCATTGTTTATTGCGCGTAGAGTCGCGTGCATGCGGCTAATAGTTGTGGGATAAATTATTTAGCGAACAAGAAAAGACGGCGCTGCCTATCACAGTGAATTGTTTTTGCCCCTTTCTTTCTTTTCTGGACTGTGACCGAAAGGAATAAACCATTTACAATTAGACGAGAAGATGGCATGTATAAGCGAGAGTGGCCAAAAGGAGAGACTTGGTCTGCAATGGTATAGTGTAGCACTACGGCAGAGGCTACCGAGATGGTAATTTTACTAAAAATAAGAACCTGGATAGCCCGGGGATCAAGAACAATGGTAAGGGTATTGTTTATTATCGGGATATTTTTTTTCTTGCTTGGGAGACACGGCACGTAGGGCGGACGCGGCTCGGAGAGAATGTCGACCTTGAACAGTCGCCACGTCGTGTACGGAGTCCTGTACTCGTTGCTTTGGACCTACCGTAGCTTTTAAGTGGGGGGAACGGGGCCGGTGAGGGGGCCTCAATTCCAATTCCAGCTGGATCAAGCCAAGTCCCCCAAAGAGGAAGTGGAGATATTAATCCAAGGCCAGTTTCGGCCAAAAAGAGAGGAGATTTTGGGTTGTCCTGATGAAATGACGTTTCCAGTATTTTTTGTTCTTGGTGAACTATTTGATAAGATATGGGGTTGTTAGCAGGGGAGGGGCAAGGAGTGGCTCTGCGAGGTTCAAGAGAGGGGGAGCAGGGCAGATTTGCGACGGAAGAATCAGTGTGACAAGGAGAGAATTTCTTACAGTAAGCTTATTTATGTACGGAGTACGTAGATGTAGGTGTGTTACCAAGAGCTTTGCAACGTGTGTTACAAATACGTGACGAATGGCGTATTGGACATGATGGGTGGCGAGACATGGGCGTCGTACAGTAGCACCGAAGAGGTCTTCTGTCTAGATACCAACTCGTCATCCCGTGGGTTCCGATACTCGTACGGTTCAATATCCGAGGGGCTCACTTCCCGTCATACTGTCTACTCGTACTAATCAGCATGGCGGTGCAAGGCTAACAGTACGTACGAGTACTTGTAGAGACGGGAACCAAGGTGTCGCAAATTACGCCTTTGATTAGCCGCACAACGTCCCCAAAAGGAGCGCAAGGGTGGCCGCCTACCTAGTACTGTATTTACTTTACTTTATAATAATAAATACAGAAATATTCCTATTTGTACCGGCATTCATTCAAGTATCTCGGCCACGGATCGACTCGGCAACAATCTACGAGTAATATTCTGACGCTTGGTCTGGTCTGTGCCTCGTGGGGTCGAGCCGAAAACCAAAAAAAAAATGTTCCGTGTGCACAGAGCTTCTCCGTGCACGGTCAAGCCAAAAAAAATGGTCTGTTACACAAATCGTGCATGGCGATAACATCTCGTACATACTCGTACATCTCGTGTTGCCTCAGATGTCCAACAGAAGACGCCTCAGATTCCATCTTTTGCTACGATTCAGTGAGAGAAAATCATGTGGATGGAACACAACCACCCACCCATTAGCAAACAGTATACCGCACACTAACACCATCCGTCTTGAAACAAACAAGAGGCGTAAATTATATCCCGTACTGCCATCGTTTGTACACAAAAGTGCTATGACATAAGATATTGCGAAACCGGATCGCGTTTCGATCGGGCACGACCGGTTTCAAGTCTTCACGATTGGAAAAAAAAGGGGGGGGGGGCCTTTGAGTTGGGGAGAGAGAACCAAGAGAAAAGAGATGCGAGACAGGGCTATTAAACAAGGTCTCGCAAGGGAATAAATCCCGGTTTTTATTCTTGTTACTTTTATTCTTTTTTTTCTTTTTTGTGAGAGTATTCTTCTCTGTTTTCCTTTTGGCCCCGTCATCGGAAGCTGGCTCCGTGTTGTTTGACAGCCAGGCTTATGCAAGGTTGTTGCCACTGACGATGTACATACATACGAATAGGAACATTTCCTTTTTCTAGTTGGCTCTGAGTAAGGGTAGAAAAGAGATGACAGTAATCAGGGCGAGATCCATCAACGTGCTTTTCTGTTTCTCGTCCATATGCAAAGTGCGACGAATGTCCGTAGTAGACTGTGATTGACATTGCTTGATTACGACGTACTTTAAAAACATAACTCGTACAACGTACATATGATTTGCACACAACGATTGACATATCACACAACACATCACATTGCACCGTATCAACAACGGTACTTACCACTACGTTCGTACCGTAGACGCCAGCTTCAGGTGCACCGCACTTGGGCGCTGTCCTCGTGGGCCGCATCATTGTCCAATAGCATCGTCGCCCTGAGTGCCGCTTCTGCTCGTAATCACAAGGTAACCGAACCCTCCCCAGCCACTGCACTCCAAGGCTTCCACCCCCTGGCCGGGTGGTGTGGGGCAGAAGCTTTTGTACCCCTGGCGCTAGTGCAGGGCACTGGGACGGGTACCTTACCTGTTGCGCGACCGCCGGGGATGGGCGGGTAATTTGGAAGTACCAAGGCTAACTGCGCGGATACCGCAGTGTAAAAAACGAAAAAGGGGGAGGAGAAAGGTATCGCGATGCATATGTACTATTACGACGTTGGTCAAGTAATTTTTTTTGTTCCTTTGGGCTCAAGACTTATAAGTAGAATGTATTGCTTTTTTCTTATGGATTACGCACGTATTTATTAACTGCTTTTCTGCCCCAGACAAAACATTGGCATTTTGTACATAAGGGTAGTACTGGACCTAATAGGTACCTACAAAGGTGATCCATCGAACCCCTGTTCTCGTGCTCGATTTACTCGTACCCCCTTTTCTCCTCCCCTGGCGCTTACTGTACGTCGTATGTACCAGTGGCCATGTACAATGTACGATTACAGACGTCCACCAATACTCGTACGCTATTCGTACGACGCCTGCAACGTGGCTCAATACGGCGGCCAAGGCAAGCAACCCTGCAATCCATACGCTTTTCTTTACGAGTACAGGCTTTCAATCCTTTTAGTGTCTCTTTTTTCGACCCCGGACAGCCCATGTTGTATCCCATTTCCCACTGCCTACATACTAGGGCCACTCGTAATAATGTTCTTCGTAAATCCTGCTTTCTCGGCGCTCTTTGGCGGTGACGCGATCCAGGGGTCCCCCGTTCAACATCTCTTCGCCCACCGCCCAAAACCCCGGCCCCGACCATACCGGACCGTTCTTGGTGGTATTACCGCCCCCGAGGTACCTACACACGTACTCTCAGTGCTAATGGTACCTACCTAATACTAGATTCTGGGCTTTCCAAACTTCAGCCCTCCCCCCCG
>NIWZ02000066.1:27259-139053 GCA_002242745.2 Lecanicillium sp. LEC01
CCCCCCCCCAATACTCGGACCAAGTGACCCTTTTTCTGCCACTGTCTCCTCCCGCCAATGTCGTAGTACTATCTCGTGCTCAACCGCCAACCGCTAACCTACGCCTTGAACCTTCCCCCTTCCCATGGCCAATTTAACTGTCCCCCGGCGTTGAGACATTGTATCGCCTCTCAGCGTCACACGCGCTGGATCCCGCTACCACCATAGCCAGTTGCTACTTTGCCTAAATTGGCATTCGCCCGTCATGGCGCTTGAATCGACTTCGGAACCCGAGGCGTCGATCGTGCCAAACCCTGACACGGCTTCTGTTTCTGTTTCTGCCTCTGCTTCGTCTGACCTGCCGCCCCGTCCTCCTCCTCGTCAAGACTCTCTTCCAACGCACAAGCCTGCCAGCTCTCTCAACTCCTCCATCCGTCACTCTCGTACTTGGACTAGTACAGCTACTACGAATACTACGCAGACACCTCATCAGCAAGCTCAAGCCCAGTCGCGTCGTCAGTCCTCCGTTCCCGCCGGTCCTGACGACTCGAGTCACCGTCGCTCCAACACCGACGGCCCTGGTGGTGACGGCTTCGACTTTGACCCAGTCATCCAAGACACCCGTTACTCCTCCTCCTCCTCCTCCTCCTACTACGCTCAACGTCACAAATCCGCCGATAGCGCGACAAATACTCCCTTTTTCTACGAGCAACACCCTCAGCATCGCTCACCTCCAAGTGACGCTCGCTTGGCACAACCAAAGGACCAAGAGGTTCCGGCCCTACCGCCTATCCCTCCTGCGCCGGTGCCTCCCTCGTCTTCGACTACTGCTGTCCCTCCCCGGTTTTCCTCGTCATCGTCCGTCACGAGCCACATCAAGAGGAAACCTCTCTCCGCCACTGCTTCATCTATTGCTACGGCGTTTCAAACCACTCCTACGTTTGTCGAGCTGCCCAAGCCCGATACCAGATTCGCCAGACCTCCCTCGCTCGATAGTCCCACCCTTTACGACTACGACTACCACCTTGAGGCCCCTCTTGTGTCTCACGGCGCCGTCGAACCTCAACCCGCATTCCAGTAAGTCTTTTTTTCCCCTTCCTCCTTACTTCCTTCTTTGCTGGTCGAAAGCAGTACCATGCCTCGGCTGCTCTGCCTCTCAGCCTTTTTCTCCCAGCAGACTCTTTAGATTGGCCATGGTCACCATTTTCCTAGACCTTCAAACTCTCAAGCAAGCTCGCATCTCTGACTGGTATTACCTCTTCCTAAAATAGGCCTCTGGACCCTGAGCCAGCGTCAACCGACAACGCACCGGTCCCTGCTTCAAATTCGCGAAGGAACCCGCCGCCGACTGCAGAGCACTTCGACTTACACCACGACGAGAGCTCTTCAATAGAGCTGTCGGATGTGCTGTCCGTCTACGACGAGGTCGCCTCTGAATCAACCCCAAATGCTTCACCGGCTGTCAGTACTGCCGAGCGACGCCTAACGCACGAATCATATACCCACGACCACAAGTCCAAAAATTCGCACCATCACGCTACTACAGCAGTCGACGCCGCTGACTCTGCCAACTCCACGGACCCTTTTCTGTCTACGCCCATGTTTGCGCCAAAGCCAACACCACCGCATCTCAGATTACAAAAAGTGGACACATCCATCAGCAACCAAGACGCGGAAGCTGATATAGAACTTGATTCCCCTACTCGGCCGGACCGCTCTGCACCTGCCGACCCAAAGCTCAACAAACCGTTGCCCAAATCCCCAAGCGGCCAAACTTCGCCGTTTAATAATTTGTTTTCCTGGGGCAACAACAATACAAAGACACAAAAAGTCAACTCTCCCGCCACTACTGACATCTCCTCTCTGCCTTCTCCCTCAACCCCAACTCGCGGCGGGCTTGTCAATGATTCCCCTCGTTTGCCCAACAACGCCGCATTTTCTCACAGCCCAAAGTCAGATGCCGCCGTAGCAAACCCCATAGGATACTGTGAATCATACTTATCTACACCACCACCTCTCGCGTCCACCACTTCTATTCACCTCGAAGAGATGGAGGACGAACTCAAGGCCATCAGCTCCGAGCTGGCGGCATCGATCCGTCGCGAAATAGATTTAGAAGATCTTGTCGACCGCTTACAAGATCAAGCCAATAACCCCCAGGCCCCGAGCAAGAGGACCAGCGACTACTTCTCCGACTCGGGCTACAGCTCCGCAAAGCTAAGCGACTATGATCAATCTCGCGAAGAGATTGAAAAGATTCAAAGAAGATCAGAACAAGAAAAAGCTTCGATACGCCTGGAGCTCACGAATAAGATCCAAGATGAAAGATCAAAAATAAAAGCTCTCGATCAGCAGGTCAAGGAGCTTGCTGAACGGGCATCTCGCATAGACTTGGCCGAAATGAACAACCTCGACGCCAACGGTCGTGTAAAGGAACTCGAAAACACATGCGAAGACCTGCAGCGGAAGCTCTCCGAAGAGCGTCTGTCCAAGACTAACTTTGAGGACCTGCTAACCGCCCTCAAGGGTGAGCTTCATGATGTTTGCAACGAGCGTGACAATCTCCGCGACGAAATCGTGCCACAGCTCCGGGCCCGCGTCGAAGGTCTAGAGTCTGAGGCCGCCGGATACGCGAGCTTGACATATGAGTCCACCAAGATGCAGCACCAGCTGCAGTCGTTACAAAAAGAAAACTCAACGCTCCGCAACTCCACGTTTGGCGCAGACGACGCTATGTTCCGCAACCAAAGGGCCCCAGTCGCCCGCTCGGACAGCACCGCCAAGAACGGGCAAGCCGAGTCCCGTGAAGCTTTGGCTGAGCGACTCAAGGACGTTGAAGCTCAGCGAGACGCCCTGCATAATGCCCTCAAGAATCTGCTGGAGCGCCAAGAGTTCCAGAACCGCGAAAACAATAAAAAGATTAAAGTCCTTGAAAACGAGCGCCAACGCTTGCTGTCCGATTCGCCCAAGAAGGCGGGGTTTGAAAAGGACATTTCCACCCTGCGGACGGAGGTCAACGTCTTGCGACGCCGCGCCGAGGAGGCCATGGAGCAGAAGTGGGAGGTTGAGAAGGGCTTGGGCGGACTCAAGATGGACCTCGATAGAGCCGAGGAGGAAGTCAATGCCCTTCGCACATTGCTTAAGGAGCACGATATCCTGGTACCTGGTGAGGACCACAAGAGCGGAGACGAGTCCGCCTCTCAATCGCTGGGCACAGCCTACAAAGAGCTGCAGAACCAGTACAACGAGTCGCTTGAGCGCATCAAGAAGCTGGAGAGTGGTCTTGGTGGCCAGGATGAAGAAAAAACGAAGCAGGCTCTTGAGCGACTTGAGAGATCCCTCAACGCTGCGCTATCTGAGCGCGATGTTGCCAGACACGACGCTACCGGTCTTCAGAGCCAGTACGACAATCTCGCTACGAGCGCTGCCAAGAACTTGGACTCGGAGCGCGCTCTGGCGGATGAGTTAACAGAATCGGCCACTCGTGTTGAGCAATTGGCCTCACAGGTCCGCTCGCAGCTGGCTACTAACTCTGAGCTGCGCCAGCGTCTCACGGATGCCGTTACGCGCGGTGACGCCGACCGCAAGTCCAATTCGGACCGTATTGCTGGCTTGCAAGAACGACTCCGAGGGCTCGAAGACCAGCTCGTTTCCGCCCAGACATCGTCAGAGGAGCGTGTTGGCCGCCACGAAGAAGAATTATCAAAACTCAAAGAAGCTCACAACGAGCAACTCCGCCGCCTCCAGAATGGTGGTAGCGTCGGCATGACCGGCCCTCGCAAGACTTCACTTTTGAACCCGGCCAATGCCATCCCTAAGAAGACTTTTGAAGAGGAGGCAGAAATTAAGAAGCTTCGCCAGAGGGTGTTGGAGCTCGAAACTGCACTCTCTGATGCCGACAAAGAGATGCAAGAAGTGATCAATAAGATGAGCACTGCTCAGATTGAGGTCATGAACCTTCAGGAGGAGAGGGAAGCTGCCATCCGCGAGACTAAGCGTCTGCAAGGCATGCTGAAGCAGGAACAAACGAGTCCGTTTGCTGGTCGCCTAAGAGCGCTCGCTGTCGGTGCCTAAAACTTTAAAACCGGCTGTGAAGCTGGCAGCGAGTCATGGGCGGACCAGCCGGGCATGTTACGATTAGAATGGGTACGACTGCATTAGAAGCTGGAGTTTTTGCGCATTTTGAGAGAATTGCATCTTTTCTGACAACTGCGATGGTTGTCAAGGCTTAAAAATTGTGGCTTGGGGTCAAGTCTTGAGGAGTTGTTTCTATCGGCATTATTATTTGTCTTTCTTCTTTCTATCTTTCTTGATTGGGACTGCGTTCCTGATAACAGCGCATCATGGTCTTGTACAGTATATAATTGAGCGAATGGTGGGCGCCTTGATGGATGCTCAGGCGTCTTACACGCCAGATAAATCTGCGCTATGCTACATAATTTTATTGTCTAACTTATATACCAGAAGGAGGACGACCACTGGAAGAAAGTATTGGTAAATAGAGGAGCTGTTCTTTGATTGAAGAATTGCGTTTATACATGAATTCAATATTCAATTCACTTCTACCAAGTTCCTTTTCGCGATATGCTAGGTGAAGTGGTATTGCACGACGACTGTGGCAAGTGACCGCCCCCACTTATCTAGGTAACAAACCGTAACTTCAGGACGTGTGAAAGTTGCATTTACATCCACCCCAACTGACAAGGGCATGCATTTGCGCAAAGGAAAGGGCAATAATGCGGCCTAAATTATTACGCGAATGATGCAGTATGGCGAAGAAGCCCCTCAGTTTATGAACTGTTCCAACTATCAGCTGAATGCGCGCCCCTCGTCCAGCAACAATGAACATCCAGGACCAGCCTCCGCTCGCGGCCAAGGTAGCCTACTTTGCACAGCTTAAGACGCTGTCTTCTAGCGGAAGCGATGATTCGCTTGACGTGGACGAGCGAGAACGCCGTCTTGCGCATAAAAGATTCTTCGAGTTGCCGCCGCCGCCGTTTGAACAGCGTGCTGTGATTGACGTCGAGACCGAGAGGGTGACGAAGGCGTTCCATACTGCTGCCGCGCCCCCTGAGGCCGTAGCTACGCCGAGTCAGAGGCGCAATGCTACAGCACCGGATATTATCAAGGCGACACAGAGTGGCGCGAAACAGATACGGAACCGGGTTACGGAATTGCTTGGTGATGAGGGCCAGGATGTTGTTGGCGAGACGCCGCTTGCTCGCGACAAACGAACACGGGACGGCACTACGGGTACCTCATCTGCAGCTGTCTCTTCAGGCAGGCAAAGGTTGTTACGGGCGCAGACAGATTCGCCTTCTGTAACAAGCAGCGCAACGACGGCGGCAGCTAGAAAGCGCAAGCGAACTTCTGAGCCGGTGCTGCGCCCCCAAGGAGATTTGCTTTTTAGAGATTTGGTGTTTTATTATATACCCGACAATGACATTGCGCCGGCGCGCAGGTTGCGGATTAGCAAGGCGAGAGAGTACGGTGCTACGTGGACCAGGGATGTACGGTTGGCGACGCATGTGGTGGTTGATAGGGATGTTGGATATAAGGATGTGAAGGCGCTACTGGACAAGAATGGGGTGTATGAGGAACAGGCGGTGGTTGTCGGTGAGGATTATCCGGTTGATTGTTTACGCTTTAGGGCGGTTCTGGATCCGAGGCAGAGGAAGTATCTGGTTTCTGGGCAGACGCTTGAGAGGGAAGAGAAAGAGGGTAGTAATGAGAAGGTGCAGGAGGCAGGCGAGGAGGCCAAAGATGTGGAACACGATAGGAGAAAGATGACGATGGAAGTTTTAAAGCTAAAGGAACCGCAACGGAATCCGGCAAAATGGGATTACGTCCCGCCAAAGGGCACGCCGGATAGGAGTGCGCCGTCTTCTGCGCAAGACGGGACACCTATTGCGACGCCGCCAGCTGTTGATTCGCAGCCCATATCGCTGGGCGTGGAAGAACAAAAGGATGAACTTGCGGGGACAGCCGATGGGGCGATGGCGGCCAAGGATGAGTTGTCGTCGTATATTTCCATGGTGCAAGAGTTTAAGAACCTCCCGCTTGATAACGATGATGAAGATGAAACTGCATCCACCGTTGGCCATGAGGAGGAAAAGTCAGGCTCAGACGAAGAAACAGCCTCCAAAACGCGATCCCGTCGCAAGGACACTACTTTTGAGCAGCGCTTTGCGTGTAATCGCGCTGGCACGAAAGATGTAAACGACAACAATCCCAATGAGCGAACGATTCAAGTTTTACAGCAGATGCATGCTTACTATGAGCGCGTAAGCGATCAATGGCGCACAATTGCCTACCGCAAAGCCATGGCGACTCTAAAGCGGCAGCCGGAGAGAATCACTACCGAGGAAGAAGCTGTCCGTCTACCAGGCATTGGGAGACGACTTGCGCAAAAGATTGAAGAGATTGCCACGACTGATGGGCTAAGGCGACTGGAATATGCTGAACAGGATGGCATGGATGGGGTGTTGAAGTTGTTTCTGGGCGTATATGGGGTTGGGCCGAAGCTGGCGAGACAGTGGGCTGCGCAGGGACATCGGACGCTGGAGGATTTGAAGAGGCATGTGAAGCTTACGCCGAGTCAGCTCATGGGAATAGAGAGGTATCAGGATCTGAGTCGCAAGATTCCGCGGGATGAGGTGAGGGAATTGGGAGAGGCTGTGAGGGGCGTTGCGAGGGGAGTTGATGCAGAGGTTGAGATGATTATTGGCGGAAGTTATAGACGTGGTGCAAATGAGTCGAATGATATTGACTTTATTGTTACGAAGCCTGGGACGACGAGCTCGGGGGAGCTGCGTCCTTTTTTGGACGAGGTTGTACATAGGTTGGAAAGGGATGAGATAATTGTCGCAAGGCTGGCGTCAAGGGGAGGGGGTAGCGGGAGTATATGGCACGGATGCTGTATCCTACCCCGAAGCAAAGAGGACGCAACGGCGGAGCCAGTCTGGCGAAGGATTGATTTCCTGCTGGTTCCGGAGAGTGAGATGGGCGGTGCGTTGATATATTTTACTGGAGATGATGTATTCAATCGGAGCATGAGGCTGCTGGCCCGTAAGAAGGGGATGCGGCTGAATCAGAACGGGTTGTATAAGCGTGGTATTGATGGTTTGAAGGTTGTTGAGGCCGAGTTGGTGGAGGGGAGGAGCGAGAGGAGGATCTTTGAGATTTTGGGAGTTCAGTGGCGTGAGCCTTGGGAGCGTTGGTGTTAAAAGGAATGGGTTTTACGTGTATGAGTAGTGTATTATGAATGACGAGTATTGTCCAGGGCCGGGATCATGTTTTCTTCAAGCTCAAGTCATAATATCGAGATGACATGGTTGGTGCAACGGCAAAGGCATAATCTTCTATTTCGTTGCAACCGTTGTTGGTGAAGTAAGGTGTTTGTATGTATTCAGCCAGGAGTACACTTATGTAGCAGACGCTCAAATAACTTTTCTGTTTGGCGGTGGACGAGAAGCAGCACTGGGTGTCAGTTATACATAGATAGATCACATGCTAACTGCGCACTACTATTTTACATGTGAGCGCCGTGAAAGCCCAAGCGTCATCGGGCTAGCCCAAGCAGTAACAGCACAGCGGCGCACCCCGTGGCCCGCCCGTCAACGCGGAGGCCCCGCAAAAACAAGCCCGATGCAGCAGTAAAGTCCGTGGGGATGAGGGACCGAGGTTGGCCATTGTCCATTCCATAACGGACACACTCTACTGAGGGACTTGCTTCCTTCAAATAACAAAAAGAAAAGAGAGAATAAGCATCTTTGCGACATTTGTTCTTTTTATACTCTTGTTTAGGGCATCAAACACCCTCCGTCAGTCTAGAATTTGAGATCTTGTGCCTCTCTTCTACTGCGCCTACGTCACTGCTCGACTTTTCTCCGTCGGCCTTTTTCCGCTGCTGCTTTGCGTAGGATAGTAGCCGCTCGTCATCGGACTCGAAACCGACCCACGCTAGTTACGTCCGCACAGCCGAGGAAGCACAGGACGAGCTGCGTTTGTGTGTCATCGCCAACACGAACCACGACGAAGAATAGCCTGCGACGAAACGAATTGCGAGTTGAAAGTCGATAAGAAAAGATGGCCTCGTCACTAGAAGGAATCAAGGTACGCAGCGTCCGCAGATGGCTGCAGGGGAGGGAAAACGGGCCAATGCTAACGACGAAACACATCTGCCAGACTGCGCTCGAGCAGATTATACTTGACCCGCGATACCATGACCTTCTTTCGCTGTTAAAGACGGCGCGCAACGGTATCGTCTACGGTACCAAGATTCGCTTTCCGCATGCGCTTGTGTAGGTGCTATTCTATTCTATTTGCTGAATGCGAGGGGGCGGTGGTTACTAACAGTGTTTTCGGCACAGCATGATCTTCCTCTTCCGATCCGGAACGTAAGTGCCAAAGCTTATATTCTCTGATGCTGGGATCGAATAAAGCTGACGTAAAGTAGATTCCGCCAAAAAGTCAACCTAGTCTTTCGCGCGACGAAAAAACACGCCACCAACCTGGCGCGCTTTGCGACAATCTACAAGCTCGTCCTGCTGGCGCTCAAATACTATGGTCCCACGCCCGGCAAAGAGGGTAACGTTTTCTCCCTGACCATGGCCTCATACCATGGAGATACCCTCTTGGAGTTCTAGCAGCTAACACAACCAACCCCCCCCAGGTCCATACGACACCCTCCTCGCAGGCATGGTAGGCGGCTACTTTGTCTTTGGAGTCCGCTCCCCGCGCTCCGGCAAGGTCTCGTCCGTAAGCCAGCAAATCGTCATTTACATCTTTGCGCGCGTGGCGCTGGCGCTCGCCCACCTCGCCGTCAGGCCCAACACGGGCTTCCCCGTCGTCTCCAACGAGCCGCTGCGGTCCAAGATCAACTACTATGCCTGGCCGGCGTTTGCGTCGCTGTCGTGGGGTACGGTTATGTTCCTGTTTCGCTATTATCCGGATGAGCTGCAGCCCAGCTTGAAGAGCAGTATGAATTATATTTACAAGGACTGTAATAACTGGGACTCGCTGCGGACGCTTGTCTGGCACAACAAATAGATGCGAGGGGAACACCGATAGACAGGGTACTGTGGCGATGATACAGGAATGTTGGGTTTTCGGCTTGGGTTGGGCGTTTCATTTCCCATATTTTCTCTTTTGTGTGTTTGTTGTTTTATATCTAGACGTGAGCGATGCATGAAAGACATTGTATATATGCAGACAGATAAAGGTATACCAATTCACGTTGACATTGCACATCATTCAAATAGTTCGAGAAGGCTAGGGTTGGCCGTGTCGAGTGGATATATCAAACGTAGCACCCAATACGGACGTAGCTATATGTAGGAGTAAAACAATATCATTATTGAAAATTAATTAATTTAGAAAAATCAGACGCCACCATCTGCTATGTAGATGATGGCCGAATCTCTTCTTCTCTCCCAGCAGCAGACTGTTAACCCCCACCAATGCGTTTGCCCCTCCCAAGCTGCAAGCTCCCGCCCCACCACATCCACCTCCATCTTAACGGCGCTCACGCCCAGCACTTCTGGCATCTCTCTTCGCCTCATTAATATACAGACCATGGCGCCAAACCCCAAAGTAGGCGAGGCCCTAGCTGGCATCGAATCTGCCGCTGGCGAAAAAGGCCCCCTCTACGAATCTCTTCTCGCCGACATCAAGACTGTCTCGTCTCCAACCACCGCTACCGACGACCTCAATTCCATCGCCACCTCATTCTTCAACCAAGCCTTGGGAGTCGTGTCCACTCGATCCGTACTAAACACCTTTATCAGCGCCCTGCGCGAGCTCAAGAACCAGGACCTCTGGATCGAAGTTGGCACGCAGACGCTAGGATTGCTGTCTTCCGGCCCTGGCCAGGCGTCCTCGTTTGCCGATGCCTCTGCCACGATCCGCGAGCTAGTAGCTACCGCACACGAGACCAACGAAGACTTTGCCGATGCGGCCAAGACGCTGGCCGAGATTCCCCTCGACAGCTCGCAACGAAAAGTGTCAGATCATGACCGCGCGCAGATATGGATCCGCATCGTGCGCAACTTTCTCGAAGTCGAGGACTCGACCGCCGCCGAAATCTACGTCAATAAGCTCAAGAATATCATGCATACCGTATCCAACCCAGATTTGATGCTGCACTTCAAGCTGTCGCAGGCACGAATTCAGGATGCCAAGCGTGATTTCCTGAGTGCTGCGCAGCGCTATCATGAAATCTCCTTCTCACCTGCCATTTCCGAGGAGGAGAGGCTTCATACGCTTAGCATGGCCATCAAGTGTGCCATTTTGGCGCCGGCGGGTCCGATGAGGAGTCGAAACCTGGGAAGGCTGTACAAGGACGAGCGCTCGCCACAGCTTGACGAGTTTGGTATTCTGGAGAAGATGTTTCTCGACAGGCTGCTTTCGCAGCAAGAGGTCGACAAGTTTGCAGAAGGTCTCCAGCCGCATCAGCTGGCTACGACTTCGGATGGGTCTACGGTGCTGGCAAAGGCTGTAGTGGAACATAACTTGCTTGGTGCGTCACGGCTATATGACAATATTCGCTTCGAGGCCCTCGGCTCGCTACTGGGACTGGATGCGGATAAGGCCGAGCAGACGACGGCGAAGATGATTGAGCAGGGACGTCTCGTTGGTCGTATGGATCAGCTTGACGGGATTGTGTGGTTTGAAGAGCGCGAGGCATCGGGTGAGAAAGGCAGCGGGCGGGCAGAGGATATTGTGGGAAAAGAGATGAGGCGATGGGATGCCAATGTACAGGGGTTGGCTGAAGATGTTGAGCATGCTACAAACTCGCTGCAGAGAGAGTTTCCCGTAAGTAACTTCCTCTATTGGGCTGTGAAACTATATGAAGCTAACACAACTGCTAGGACTTTGTTGCAGAGAACCTTGTGGTCTAACCATGGCAAATACTAGTACGCATTTGGCGTTTGGGTTACACGGGCGTTGTCATTTTACAAGGGCTGATGGTTAATACACGTACTACATGATACATACTACAAACGGAGCAGAGTTTGATTATCTGGTAAATTATAAAAACCGTTTTCATTATCAGTAACTGCCGTTCTTCCGTGATATTAGTGCAAATCAGTCTTTCGTACAACAATATAACCTTGGCTAATGTCCCCAGGGTTCCCTCGCTCCTCTTCATAATCTGTGTTCTCACCACATTTACCATCTGTAGCGTCCTTATCCCGTCGTTGTACTATATCTATCAGCGTACCGGCAATGTGTTCGCCCATCCAGTCGTAGCCGTCCTCTGTGAGATGCACGCCGTCGCCCCAATATTTGTTTTTTAGAAATTCGTTTAGTGTATGGTATGGTATTTTCTCCAAGAGATTCATACAATAACTAATTCAATCCCATCAGCCGCGAACTGTAACGCCGGAGAAATTGGATCGTATCCGCAAAAAAAAAAAAAAAAAAAAAAAAGCCGACTTACTAATTCTTTGCCTCGTGCGCCATGATTCTAGAGTTTAAATCTTTCCGGCTGCTCTCCGATCGCGGGAAGACGGCCGCCGTCTCAGGCACGGTGAGGGCAAGGACGTTGCATCCTCTGCTTTCGGCAAAATTGTAGACATGTTTGAGCACATTGAATGTGTTTTCTACGGGTATACCCATTGCAATGTCACTGCCGCTATTGTTTAGCTATGTCTACAACACGACGCGACGGAACGTGTAGAGCTTACTTTGTCCCGACCAGAATTATAGCCCAGTCGTATTTCTTTGAAGACACTTGAGAAGTTAGTCAGCCTTGTATGGATTTTTAATGATAATTTAAAAAAAAAAAAACACTAGAAGAAAAAAAGAGACAAAGGACGAGACTCACGCTCTTTGTGAAAACGGTCCTTGAAGCCTGGAAAGGCCGCCACGTCACCGGGCACGCCATTCGTGCGCACCTTGATCTCTGCATCGGGAAACGCAGTAAACAGGCATGTACGCAGCGCCTCGGAATACGGGTGTGCGCCGTACCCGAAGCTGTGATATCCTGAGGTGAGGGAATCGCCGAAGCACAGGACTCGGAGAGACTTGGGCATGGTTGAGCGGGGTATGTGTATGCTTGCTTTTATTGTATCTTATATGTGTGTATAGGTTTGGACGTAGTGTCTGGTTAGTTGTTGAGGGTACTCGGATGATTTGATGCTCTAGTTGTTGTTGCAGTATGCGCGGCGGTGCACTTATCGTGATATGGTTGATGCCTGGTGACGGGGTACAGAAACACAGGCGTGGGGGTGGGTTGGAGGCGATAGTGCGCCGCGCGGTTGCGCCTCAAGCTTATTTAGGCAACAGTGGCGCAACGGTTTGCGCGCGGCTGTTTGTGGCGTTCTAAACGCATCAACCGCCCTTTAGTCTGGTGTATGATCAGATACTTTCCTATTGTCATGTTCGAATTCTTGGTGTAAGTATGTATTCAAAACTCTGGTTCGCAGTTGTGATCAAAACATCAAGAGAAATGTTCGCTAGCACAATACTCAACGACTCCTGATTTGCTTACTTGCTTGGTCGAAGTCGCCTCGTCACGAACAAAGCAAAGGAGAACAAGGATCACTGCCACATTGTAGAATACAGCTCGCTGGCGTCGACCTCTCCCCGTTTCCTTTTCATCGGGTCCCCGAGGCGTCCGTGATTGATAATCCCGAAGTTCGTTAGACCCACTGTTCGCGGGTCTGGGGGCCATTATCCGCCATTATGTTCCAAGGTGACCGTCGGTGGGCTCCGACGAGAGCAAAGAGTCTGCATACCTACATTTGAATAATCGTGATGAATTGATGCATGGAACTTTCTTGCTAGTTCTACTTCGTACCTCCCGACCCCATTTTTACGTTTTTTTTTTTTTTGGCCATGAACTGTGCCAATTGGTGGGTTCGGTTGGCTCAACTTGCAAGCTCTCTTGGTATTTCTCGAAATGGACATCACGATGCCTTCAAGTCGGCTTCAATGCAGCCCCTGGCTTCGCACCTCCACACGCACTGCAACTCCGCTAGCAGACCGTCCTATTACAAGAGACAGTAGTTACTTACTCGTAATACAGGACTGTCTACGAAGTAATTAGTTCCTGTTTGCCGACCACTGCCGGCTCTGTGGATACACGCTAACACTAGTGATGGATCTCTAGTACCGAGATCCACATCGGCGGACAGCGAACATCATCATAGCTTGTTGCTGGCGATAAAATTCTGTTGATTTAGTGGCGGTCAATTCGGTACTATACTGGAATCATCGGGGTTGGAACAGTTTTCTTCTTCTGCTCTCCATTTTGGTTCCTTATTTTTTTTTTCGTATAGTCGAGAAGTGCCAAGTCTTCCCATTGTATAGACTACAACACTCATATACACAATCGTCAGAAACTCACTACAATGCATTGGACGCGCTATGTCAAGGCCGTTGCGCCAATGGCTGCCGCCGCCGCCGCCGCCGCCACAAACAGCAGTAACCCTAACATGGTCATCATGGACAATGACTGGGGCACAGTCGAGTTCCCTCCGTTCCTGATGGCTCTCAAAGCCGGGTGGGATGTGCTAGGTCTTGTCAGTAACACGGCCAACACCTTTGCTCTGCAATGCGGTCTTCACGCCCTCGCGACTCTAGAACTCGGTGGCCTGCAACGCTGCATCCCCGTTCACAAGGGTGCAGACTGGCCACTGTTGAACACACCTCAGCTACTGAACAACTGGGAGGCAGCGTACGGACAGTTGCCATTCCAGGGCGCTTTCAAGATTGATGCCAACAGCAGCACGGCGATAGATGATGACCCGACTAACAGCGACCCCTCTGGTTTAAACGCTCTGCAGGTCAACAAGCACGCCTTCTCAGAAGGGTTTCCAAACGCCACATTTGCTAGTGAAAATGGCGCCATGTACATGGTTGAGCAGGTTCGCAGGTACCCAGGCCAGGTCTCCATCTTCTCGGCTGGTTCCTTGACCAATATTGCGCTGGCGGTCCGTATGGATTCGTCTTTTGCCAAGAATGCAAAGGAGTTGGTAGTTATGGGTGGTTACCTCGATCTAAACTTGCAGCTTGCGTCCAAGAGCCATATTCTGGCTGACATAAGCTCTGATGTAAGTTCTTTTTCTGCGGGTGAGAATAAGTGATATAGACAAAACTAATATGAACTGCGACATAGGTCAACCTCAAGCTCGACCCCGAGGCTGCCAAGATTGCATTGACGGCCGATTTCCCGCAAATCACCATTGTCGGCAACGCCGCCAACACTGTCTTGCCCAATGACGAATTCAACAAGAAGCTGAATGCTAGCTCAAACGCGTACTCGAACATTCTGGAGAACTTGCTGGTTCAGGTAAGTAGTGGTTGTAGCATTTGACTTATAAAGCACGCTCTCTAATGTTCACTTTTTAAAGGAATTTCCCATCTGGGACTCTGTCGCCGCCGCCGTCATGATCGACCCCAATCTCATCACAAACTCTTCCGAAGGTAAGTCAAAAAGAATATACTGAAACGTCGAAAATAGAAAGGAAAAAAAAAAAACCTAATCTGGTTCTTAGTCTATCTCGACGTCAACGTCGCGCGAGACAGCCCTTCCTACGGCAACATTTACGTCTTCAGCGAGCGTTTCAAGCCCACGGCTCAGAAGCTGCAAAAAGTCCGCATCATAACAGAAGTTGCTGTTGAAAAGATTCGCGACATGATTGCCGATGCTGTCACAGACGCTCAGAGCTGTGAGGGCCTGGAAAAGATTCGAGGTAACTAAGAGACGGAATGAAACTCGTCATAAGATCAGACACGTTTGTGAGGGGAAAAGTATTATATTATATACCCTAAATATTAGACATCATAGAAATAAATAGACTGTACAGGAATTTAAAGAACAGTCAGACAACTTTGGGGATCAAAGGACGACTCAATGGCGAGAACGTAAAGCACAGCTCGAGTACGCATGTATTGAGATGTAGATTTTCATCATTTCAAGTTTATTTGAATTGCCTATGCGCTGAAGCTCTTATAAACCGTCCCAATCGTTCAACGCATTGATAGCGGAAACAAAAAGCAATATCAACCATATATAAGTACATAGAAGACGATATGGCGCCACCAAAAACTCCAAGGCATATTTTTCACATCCTTCATGTTAAACCTCACTGATCCATTTGCACATTAACACCCGGACTACGTCTTCAATCTTCAATGTCGTCGTCGCTTAATACAAGCTTCTGCGCCAACATAGTCGTCACGGCGCCGGACTTAACTCCCTGTTTCTTTTTTCGCGGGCTGGCCTCTTCAGACGGCTTGTCTGTTGCCCATGCCTCGCCGGTCGTGCCGTCTTCATCAGCGTCCGATTCATCCTCTGTGGCGGTCGTGCCTTGTAGCGATACAATCTTTTCAAGATCGCGTAGCCTTGCGCCAGCCTTTTTGGCGCGAGCCATTTGGGCCATATATGGTAAGCGCTCGAGAACAAGCTCACGACGCGCTGCGCTTCCTAGAGACAGCAGTTGAATGCTTGCTGAGTCGGATTCGCTCCCCTCCTTTGATTTTCCGGGTTGTGTTTGTGTTGTTGACTGCGCCTTAGAAGGACTGCCGAGTATCGGTGCGCGGCGGAATGCGTTGGCCCCAGCCGTCAAGTCCTTGTGCGGTATTTGGTCTTCACCACGCAGAAGTTTTGCTGACCACAGGTCTACGAGACCCAGAATTTCTTCCTTTGGTCGCCAGAGTCTCATGCTGGCAGGGTAGAACATTTTGAATGCATCACTACTTCTAGACATGCCTGTTGTTCTTCGTTTGACGGGATTGGGCAGAGAAAAGAGCATGCCACGCACAGCAACTTGAAACGTCATTTCGTCTTGTCGCAGTAGATGGCTGCCTGTGTCTCTGCCTGCGAATCCACCTCGACCTCCAAAAAACACGTCTTGTGATGGGCACATTAAATCACTCAGAGACAAGTGTTCAACGCAGTCATTAATATAGTCCATTGGCGTCGAGGCATCCATGGGTCCGGTGCTCTCACATGAAAGAACGTAGTTTTCGTGCAGGGCTGCAATAAATGTATGCGTGTCTGTACCCATTTCATCAATCAATGAGTCTGGAGACACTTGGGATCGCTGAGGGCGAGAGTATTGTGAGAGGTAATTCGGTAGGTTCTCCGCTGGATTTCCAGATGGAGCCTCTTCACGCTTATTATATACCACCTTGCCAACAGCGTGGAATATGCCAAGGCTTGCTTCGCGTTGAGATATATGTTCAAGAGTTGCTTCTTCGCCTTTTGTTAAACCAATGCTATCCTTTGTCCCCCTTTTCTGTTTTGTGAATGCGACCTTGGCACCCCAGTCTGCCTCGTGGTCGCCCTTTAGGCAGAGAAATTCGAGCGACGATATGGCATTACGAATGTCTCCAATCTCGCCTAGCCTCTTGAGAACTAACGGCCCCGGCGTCCTGCGTCGACCAGACTTTCTGGCTTCCTTCTGAACAATGACCTCCAGTGCTTTAGCAAGCAAAGACGGCGCAATTGCGTTAAACTCAATCACTCCGACACCAGGATGGCGGAGAAGCTCTGGGCCTAGTAGACGGTGTGCGGTAAGACTATCTGCCGTCGCTGATGTTGTCGTAAGAAGCGTCTCTGAAATGACAAGCACGACAGGCTTGATGGGCTCCCTTTTCGTTTGCTGAGCAAACATGGAAAGAGATGGTGTATGGTTGGCGAGATACTGCAGCAGTGTGCTTCGGAAGGATGAAAGAGCCGTTGAAGTGCTTGAAAAGGTGTTGGGGAACTCTTCAATGAGAATAATCCTCCTGGCATTATCATGCTGGCTGGTATTGGAGCTTGCTGGCGTGGAACTGGTTGAGCCTTCCACATCCAAAGCGCCAAACTTGCCACCGCGACCGAGAAATTCTTGAAATTGTGCTGAAGCGGATACAAACCCAGTACCTGCGTTTCCAACTGGATTTCTCCATTCCAAAACTTCACAGCCGAGGTCTTTTGCGAGAAGCTGGACTGTGGTTGTCTTGCCTGTACCTGCGGCCCCCTTCAAAATAAGCAGACGCTGTCGGAGTCTTCCGTTGATCACATCGTCTAGCCATTTCTTAACATCTGCAACCTTTTTCTTATGAACGGCCAACTCGTCAAGGGTACGTGGTCCGAATCGCTCGGACCATGGCCGCAAATCGTCGTCTTCGGCACCTGCTGGCCTGGGCGGCTTCAGGAATCTCTGGCTCGAGCTATTAGAGTCTAAAGGAGTTGTCTGCGCGCCATTCCATAGCCTTTTTCTCGCGTGTTGCCCAACAAGACTTGATGAGCTTGTTTTGAGGTCTGATATTTCGTCTTCTTCGGAGATAGGGTCGCTGATTAGGTCGTCGACGGGAGACACTCTCTTGTCCGTGCTAGATCCATTCTTGGTCGCTCGTTGCGCCTGTTTCGAGAACAGCAGCTTCAGATCGGCAGTCTTTCCTTTGTTGTCCACCTTGCCATTGCTGTTGCTGTTGCTCCGTGTCTTTGTAGGGCTGTGACCACCACCGTTATTCTGCGGGGCGTTCTTGCGAGGAGAGCCGCCAGTCTTCGCTCTGGCTGTGGCCTGGCGGCTTTTCAGGGGGCTAGGTGAGGCGGTCGGCACGCGGTTCTTTGCTGGAGAGGTCGGCGACGAAACGAGAAAGTTGGTCAGGGTATTGGCACGGGGTTGATCTTCATCGTCATCCTCAGTCTCCACGGTGTTCCGCCGGCGGCGCTTCGCAGGCGGAGCCATTACCGTAACTGGAGCATCTGCAAAGTGGTATATCGATTCGGCATTGTTGTTCAACAGGGGGGCACAATTTGGCGCCGCATCTGCGTAGATGGTAGGGATAGGGACGGCTCAGGACAGGTGTGGCAGGATGCCATGAAGCTGTCGCGGTACCTGGAGTAGCTGAACGTCAAGGGCCCACCGTACAGAGTGGTGGCGGCATCATAAACACGCACTGCTCTGCCCATTGATTGATCTATGTAATCGACTACCTATTACAATAATTTACCTCATAGAAAGGGTCAAAACTGTAGATCCACGGTATATTGTTTCCTACTAAAATTATCATATTTGTTACATTTGAGCTCATTCAGAAATTCAACCAAGCCCATTAGAATGACCATCCGTTAAAACTGTCAATAAAAGTTAGAGCAGCTCGAAGGTAGTGCGCGTCCGCATCACCCCAAGTGCTAGCAGCTTCTTTCATAACCCGAATAGCTGCCATCGAGTGAGCAATTGTTGTTATTATTGTTATTGTTATTTTTCAAGATTATAACGACATACCTTTAACGTAATGTGAGTCGTTACGCCATTGCGAGTTGAGAGCCCTGTCAGCAACAAATGTCCACTCCCTGCCGTCAACTTGCGATGTGACGTTTGCTTGATCGAGCGCAGGCCGGCCATTGAGTACGTATACTACAAGCGCCAGCAGCCACCACTGACGTAGAAGGACAATGTGGAACTTGTTCGGGACGTGAGGTAGGAGTGTTCTCACAGCATGATTCGTTGTAAGTATGTGCGCAAGGGAAAACTTGTATGATCCTGGCTTTGCCGCAGCCACTAGCATCGAAACAGCAGCCTCTTGTGACTGCTCAAACTGCTTTGTAGCATTTTGAATATCCCAGGCGTTCCAATATTCGAGAATGACATCTTCATGCTTTTCGAAAAGGGTTTCCAGCTGGCTGTAGCTGAAAGAGTCCGCAGAGCTGAGTCGGTTGTCTTGCGACAGCTTTTCAATCAGATCTCGTAATGACGTCGTTGCCAACGGGGACGGTTTCGTGTATGATGGGTTCTCGGTGTACTTGTGGAGGATATTGTGCTGAACACATGCTAGAGAAAGGGCTTCCATGGCAAGATCCTTGCTATCCATTTCGTAAGCAAACCCAAGATGGACGAGCGGATGTCCCACTGCGAATGTTAGCAAAGGGTAGGAAAGCGACGCAGAAACAAGGAGAACTCACACCCTCCTGTCAGACTGTTTATCAGTGGCACTTCGCTAGAGAATAAGAAATGCATCACAACCTGCTTCCAATCATATGCAAATTCCATAGCTAGGTTGTCCTCAAAAAAGTCGACATATCCCCGTTGATATTCTCTTCGGCCCAGGAAATCCATCCAGTCGAGTGGCGCAACCTCGGCTGGTGATGGCACCCACGGCTCAAGCTCGCGAATCTGTTCCTCATAAATGGCATTTAGCTGCAACTCATTCGCACCAAGAATGTAAGCCGTGCACAGAATATGAGCATTGTGGTTGTTAAACTCGTTGTTGTGATACACAATCGAGTAATTGACGTGGTTGGCCTTTAATAGGTGCTTGAGGCAGCGCGCCTGGCGGTCCGGGTCCGTCTCAACGGCATGCACATCTAGAGGCGCAACATTGATGACAGACGACGCTGATCCTGAGAATAAGCCTCCAGACATCCGCGAAAGTAAACCGGCCATTGTGCGAAAGTTGTTGATGTAAGTGGTATGAGATGCCTCTATGGACTGGCGGAGGTGGTCCCAGCCTTTTGCGGCTGGGCGGGCAGTTGGGGGTAGCCCAGTATTGTGGGTCTCCCAACAACCCATGCTACGGTAGCTGCAACGATTGCGGCGACAAAACAGCGAGCACATGTCATGTCAAAACTAGCTCCTCGCAACGCCATCGCGGGCCATGGCAGCATCAACAGCAATAGCACCGTCTGCACCGCGAGCAGGTCCGGGCGATATATTGCTCTATGCAGAGCTTCTGACAAATCTTCGCCAAATTACCGTCAAGGCATCACTTCCAACGCCTGCAGATCAAACCACAAAGGTCCAGATCTTGGACCTGGGCCACAAATTTCACATCGAGCACTATGGCGTCGAAAGAGAGCTACAGCTTCCCGCACAGGCGCCTATCGCTGGCGCCCTACCTACGTCTCATAAAGGCTCAGTTGACTTGACATGGAGAGTTCCTGTCCGTCCGCAAGAAGCACAGAAGAGACATTTTGTTCCTGAAAGCCAGCCTTTACCGTGGACGTCGGCTGATATTCGGCATAACACAGCAGTTGCCTGTCGGAATTGCGACGCCTGCATCGTCGAACAAGGCAAAATAAACGCTTGGAAAGACTTGCCAAGCGAAAATTGGGCTGAGATGATGGAATTCTGGCACTGCCACAAGCCGGTTGACCATACAAAGCCCGACGATGACGCGCTAAACCACCGTGGATATGGTGCTGCCAACACCATTAATGCTCAGGAAGGCGTCGGATTTGTTGACATGACGTCGCTTCTTTTCCATGAATCCGACTGCCAAAATCTTTTGGTAAGTTCAGTGACCCTTTTCTTCAGTTTTTTTGCTATTTTTGCAAATTTTGTTCTGTTGTTGTTTCTTCTTCATGTCAGCGACGGGGAACTAGAAGGTGGCCAAGTCGAGGCGGTTGCCTCCCAATGCCCTGGACATCGATACAATTCCCCAAGATTAAGTTGTTTACTACTACCACTTCGTGGGCAGTCGACCTTCGCTGTATCCTCTCTCAGAGACGGGTTACTGCTGGTTCGGCTGCCTGCACAGGTCTTCCCTTTTCACCTCGGCGTCTAGAGCAATCGGCGTCGAGGGATTGCGGGAGATACATTTCGTCATATGCTGTTTTGCACTACCAATGTAGCTCAAATATGACTAACTTTTTTTTGCAGTTTTCGTTTTCTGGTGAACGCTATGAATCTAGCAAGCAAGCTTTCAATGCATCCTCGGCAGAGACGTTCCTTCAGCTTCATTGCAGCAAATGCGCCGCCGAAGTTGGCACCTTCAACATTATCAGTACAGCGGTTACTTTGTTCAAGTGGCAAATTAAGTGCGACACAACACCTGGTCAAAAATACCCTTCGAGCTCCGAGTGCCTAGTTGCAACGCTCATTTCGACGTTGTCAAGATCTGGGTCATCAAAGTCCGTGATAATACCTCGGACATTCGCCAACGAGGAGTCTAAAGACGACAAACCAGTCTTACATATATGGCTCTTCAATAGCAACGTCGTCTACACGTCTAATAAGCTTGAAGGTCCTCCCACAGCCGCAATCAAGGTCTTATATCGCAACATTAGCTTCGACGAAGCCAATAAACTCACTGAGTCGGTCACTGGAGATGTGCAAGACATCAGTTTTCCATTTGCAGCTATTCAGACAGCGCGGAAAACCCTCGATAAAAGTAGGCTTATGTTGCCTTCGTCCGAGAGGTCCTTTCAGGAGTGGCAAGTTGGTCTTCTCGAGCGTTGGGATCCGCGGCCCGATTGAGCAGCTTCCTCAAATCTTGCGATTCACTGACACCAGCTTTGACGAACAAGCGTTCGTCGCCCACGGCTTTAATGCGCGAGCAGCTATACTCACACAACTTGACTGTCGTCATTGTCAGAGTTGACCTGGCGGTGCCGTAGGCAAAATTGAAGACTGTAGTGGGGTCTGTCCCAAAAGGGAAAACGAGGCCTGGTCATACAGCACTGACGCAAAGGCCCTGTAGTGGCGCCGAGTTTGGGCCACCCTCCGCCGAGCCTTCTTCAGCCGCATGCAACGCAGTGGCCTGACGACGCTGCGCAATGGACAGAGCAATAAATACCAATAACAGATTCTTTTCAACTCTGATCACTTGAGTTTTCGTCTTTACATCTCTAGTGCCGTTAGCTACCTTATCATTTTTCGTGAGCGGAAGTGATCCGCAAATCGGCAACTCTGAAGCTAAACAACAGACGTGGTTTATTCTGCTATATTTTATCATAATGACCACGACAACTGCCCAAATTGAAGCAGTGAAACGGTATCGGCTGAATAGAAACTCATTTGGGGACCACTACGATGTCGAGACCATGGCAGGCGAGACCGTTTACTGTGCAGAACAATGGAAGTTTCGCTCACATACGCCTGACCTTACTCTTCATCGAGGAGCCAACAAAAACGGTCCTACTATTGCCGTCTCACACATGCCATACATGTCGAACTCGTTCAAAATAGGCTTCGGGGAACCAAGTCAACCTTCATTGATGCAGTGGGAAGAGATGGAAAAGAATGGCTTTTCCAATAAAGGACACAAATGGGCAATAGATGTGTCTTCTGGAGAGGATCAAGCCAGGCGGCTGAACCTAAACTGGAAGACGACAAAATCAGTTGGTGTTGATGGCATGAAAGTCCCTTGGTCCAGCTCGAGAAACTACAAGCTCATCGCCGAGGAGACCCAGGAGATACTTGCAATTTTTACAAGTGACAGGAGCTACAAGAAGTGCGGAGTGCTACAAATAAATGTTGACCATGGTGAGCCGTTTGAGATCATGGTCATTATGACCTGCATCACTGTGTATGAGCAGGCAAGGCGAGACTCTTCAGAAATGCGCGGTGGGGGAGGGGGGTAAGCGCCCGTTTTGATATACTTACTCAGTAATCTCTTCGTTCCAAATAAAGCTTTCAAAGAACAAAATAGCCAGCGGGGTTTTATTACTATCACAAAGGCTCAGAGTGAAAGTAAGTGACAGAACGTTAAGTCCGAAGTGGAGGGCCTAGAGACAAACAGTGCGTGCGCCACTTTACCTGCGTACTCCGTATGTATCGCCATCCCTCGCACAGTCCAGTTCTGTCGCACACACTGTCCAGATAGGCAGCAGGCCGGTCTAAACACTTTTTCACCATCACTTCACTCATCAACCAAATTGTCGCGCTTGGGAGGGATTCTGATCGGAAGATTGATAAAAATGCTACATAATCACATTTCTTGGTATTTACCGCCGGTTTGAAGGCAGCCTTTCCGGTTGCTAAGCAGTTCGTCACTTGCAGAGTGTACATCATCACCTCCAAATCATTCCTTTGCGGCATTGACATGCAACCACAATGGCTCCATATCGCCTGGCCTACATTCCTGTTGGATGTATTGGAATCACCAAAGATGAAGCATTAGTGGAAGATGATATTTGGCATCTCGCCGGGCACCAAAAGTGGAAAGCATTCCTTCATGCCGATTACCAAGTTGAAGGCGGCGTACCCTATACGACTGGAGGAAACGGCTTCCTTGGGACAAAGATCCAGCTAGCCTTGCTCAATTCAAAACCGCTCGTGTATTGTGCGCGCCTCTTTCGTGCGCGTTGGGCATTATTGGACTTCAAAATCAGCAGCATTGACTCTGCAGTTGGCATTGTACGAGTCTATCTCTTACCGGACGATGCCGAACGACGGGCCATTGACCGATCTCACTACGGTCTTCAAAAGGCCCGGCAACATCTCTTGAGAGTTTTGGACTACTCAAGCTCGGCATGGCATGGCGGGTGCATACCAGAACCCTCTCGCTTGAAACTATTTGATCCCTCCGAAGATGAAGGCGAAGAGTCGTCATTACTGCAGCTGTTCAACGAGATATCTTCTCCGCAGCCAGATGCGACTGCTGTCGCTGAGCCATACATCAGAGACGCAATGTACGACTTGCTAGAGGGTAGTGTTTCCGGATTGACGAGTGAACTGTATCCATATCAAAGGCGCTCAGCGGCTATGATGCTTCAGAAAGAAGTCCAACCAGGGCAAGTTCTGGACCCTCGGCTACTGCATCTACAAGATGCCAACGGGTCACCATGGTATCTAGACCCAGTTACGTGCGCGATACTCAGAGACCCTAGATACTACGATGGTGTATCTGGCGGTGTTCTTGCTGAGGAGATGGGCTCAGGAAAGACCATCATCTGTCTTGCTTTGATCCTGGCCACGAAAAATATACCTGCAAAAGCCCCAGAGTTTTATTGGTCAACAGAGACTCCAATACGCAAAAGAATTGGCACTCTTGCGGAAATGGCTGCATCGACCGCTACCCGCCATGCCGTGCCTTGGAAAGCATACTACGAAATGTATAGGACGCAGTTGGACTATGACTTTTCCCGATGCGTGCGTTTACTGAAGTCAAATCCAGGCGTCTACTACCTTCCTGGACCGGAGCCTCGAAGATGTGGGCGCCATGGTAGTAATTTTGTCTCGACATCTCGAAAGCTGTATCTGAGCGGTGCCAGCCTTGCTGTTGTTCCAAACAACTTGCTCGCGCAGTGGAAGCAAGAAATAAAAAAGCACACCGAGGAGTTAAAAGTTATAGTCTTGGCTAAGAACGACATGATACCCAGTACGGAAGAACTTTTGCAATTCGATCTCGTTCTCTTTTCGCAAGCACGTTTCGAGAAAATTGTGCGCTTCTCTAGCATTACAGAGTCGCCTCTGGCATCCATACACTTCAAGCGATGCATTGTGGACGAAGGACATATTATCGGAAACTCGAAAATTAGCACCAAAAGCAACTTGTTGATTGGATTAGACGCCTTGAACTTTACTTCCCGCTGGATAGTGACCGGTACGCCGTCTCACGGTCTCTTTGGAGTCGAGGATAGCCCTTCAAATGGAGCTCACAATGGTGTCAAGAACGAGGCCCGTCAACCAAATGGAACAACTCTGAATGAAACATCCACTGAAATGGAAAGGAAAGATTTGGAGCGTATTGGATCCATTGCCGCACTCTATCTCAAGGCACGTCCGTGGGCGAATACGAGCCTTGAAACTGAAGATACATTGGCAAATTGGACAACGTATCTGATGCTACCGAGGCACAACGCGAGAAGTCAGGGCCGATGGGACTGCCTGCAAGCCACGTTAAATTCGCTAATTATTCGCCATCGATTGCATGAAGTGGGCGACCTTTTGCCTCCTGTGGAGGAAAACATTGTGATGCTCGACGGCTCATATCAAGACCGACTGTCGCTGAATATTTTTGCCATGATGATCATTTTCAACTCAGTCCAATCACAAAGGACTGATATGGATTACTTCTTTCATTCCAAACAGAAAAAGAGTTTGTTGCAGATTGTCCACAACTTAAAGCAGTCGAGCTTCTTTGGTGGATCATTTTTCAACACTGACGAGGTTAAAAAGTCAGTTGAAACTGCCGAGAAGTTTATGGAGGAGAAAAAAGTCCCTATCAATGCCGAAGATGAAGAGCTGCTGCTTCAAGCAATACAGTTTGGTCATTTGGTCATAAATAATAAGCTGCGAACACTTAGCAACCAGTTTCACGAGATGCCAGTTTGCGTTACCGGGTTTCCGGGAGGCGCTGGTCAACACTGGTCACTAGATGGCGAGGCAGAGGACCCCATATGCACATCAGCGAGTATGTTGCTAGCACTGCAAAAGCTGTTGTATAGCGCTGCCCAGAACCCCGAGGAACTGAACTCGCTGCTCAATGGAGGGCTTATACAACAAGGCATTGTGGAGAGACAAAAGGCTACCGAGGAGGCAGAGGCCAGTGGAGGCTCAAACAAGAAGAAGAAGAAGAAAAAGGGAAAGACGTCCGAGATATTGGCTGGTAACACAAAAATAGGCGATGGCAGCCCACGCAAAAACAAATCGCATGGCATCAACGGTGCGGCGCCTGTCAAAGATGTATCGCACGAGTTTGCCGAAGGACTACTGGCGGAGACCAAGATTGTTTCGACCGTTTCGGCAAAGCTCTCGTATTTGATTGATAATATTTTGAAGCACCAAGACAACGAGAAGATTATTGTCTTTTACGAGAATGAAAATGTGGCATGGTATTTAGCCAGCATGCTTGATGTGGTAAGCACCGATACTACATGGGTTTGGTCCTGCGTATTTTGGCGCTAACAAGGTTTGGCAGGTGCAAATACAACACCTCATTTACGCCAAGGGGCTGAGTGTTGAGAGACGAGCTCAATATGTCAACACGTTCCACCATAATGATACCTTTAGGTACGACCGGGCATCTGAAGAAGACAAATTTTGAAAGAAGCTAACACGATGCAGAGTACTTCTGATGGACTTATCACAAGCAGCGTTTGGCCTGGACATGCGAGCAGCGTCGAGGGTGTACTTTATCAACCCCGTTTTGAACCCGCAGGTTGAGGCCCAGGCCATTGGACGTGTGCGCCGCATCAGCCAGCGCAAGGCTGTGTCCGTAGAGACGCTTGTACTGAAGGACAGCATCGATGAGGTCATTCTTGAAAGGAAAAAGCACATGACACAGGCTGAGCACCGAAGGGCAAAATCTATTCTGGACGTGCGACCAATCTACAATTGGATCAAGAATACCCGAATCATGCCGATGGAAAGTCATACAGTTGACATGGTACCACTACATTCGCCACTTCACATATTCGGCAGGGGCTTTGGTCGTCAGCTCGAACTCGATGACGACGTTATTGAGAAAGAATCTCCGATGAAGAAGAAACAGAGCTTAGAAGAAGACCGACCGGTGACACCGACTCGGACTGTATTAGCAAAGCGACCAAGAGAAGCCATCAAGATCAGCGACATATTAAGCGAAATTGAGCCACCGCCGCCAGCGAGACGAGTAAGGTTTGCAGCAGATTGAGGTGAAGGCTAGAAGTTTGGTTTTAGGATGTGCAAGCATGACTTCAATTTTTCCTTTTTGTTTTGATAAATGTTCGGAAATTGGCTGGAGGCTGGAAAAATTTAGCGTTTATTCCAGATGTGGCAAGAGCTCACAGTACATAGTAGCCCTACTTGTACAATATCGACACAATACGATCAATATATGCAGAAACACATCCGTACTATTTGCTAATAAACATTCAATAATGTCCGCCGGAGCACACCCACATTCACGGCCTGGCGGGGCCGAATCGGGATGAGATGGAGTGGGGACAATTAGAAGAAAGTCAAGGGAGGCGAGGCGTGGAGCAACGAAGGGGCCCCAAGGGAAGGAGGAGACAGAGGAGACAATGGTTCGTGGATTGATTGGAGCTATGTGGATAACTGTCGATGTACACAACGCTGCTGCAGGATGTTTTTGAGACCGTTATAGGGCGGCTATTGGCACATTGTGAGGGATGATCTCCCTCAGTGATGAAGAGGCATATTTGTGCTCCCTTACCGGGGGGGGGGGCGCAGTTTTTGGACTTGGGTGAAATATACGAATTGCTTTGACATGATGCTCACAGACTGCAAATTGTTATGTAGAATCCCTTGTCAGTATTTCCTCGAACAAAACTGTGTCTGCCATTTATTGGGCTATGCCGGCACATGTATGTGCCTTGCGCACAGGACAGGACAGTGAATGAGCCCTGGCGAGTCGCCATACATAGAGACGATCGCAGTTCTGCGCATGTATCTGGTGATTTAAACGTGCC
This sequence comes from Lecanicillium sp. LEC01, assembly GCA_002242745.2. Taxonomy (NCBI): domain Eukaryota; kingdom Fungi; phylum Ascomycota; class Sordariomycetes; order Hypocreales; family Cordycipitaceae; genus Lecanicillium; species Lecanicillium sp. LEC01. Next base: position 54,318 of record NIWZ02000066.1, read on the forward strand.
ACTTGAGATGGAGATAAATACGTACCTGTACTTCGTAGTTTTGTTCATGGCTGTGCGGGTTATGGTAGTCTGCAAAGGGAGAGGATGATGCTGTAGCAATTGTCGTGTGTTATTCCCGGCGACATTCCCGTGGCTGGTTGAGAAGCTTTTCCTGCTAATTGCCAACTAATAAGGCGTTAATCGTTCATTGAAATTCATTGAAATTCAAAAGAAGCAATTACAACACTGAGAAGGAAACAGCCTTTCGGTGTGAGTATAGGATTTCCCCCTTTATCCTCTTGTTCATTACTTTTAAATGGTGGTGTATCACCGAGCCCCGCCGCAATTCCGCAATTCCCCAATTAGGCAATCCTTACCCCCTTTGACCTTTTTGCCCTTGTTAGCAGCGCATTGCGCCACGGTGCATTGCTTCCAGGGCAAAGAGAAACCAAATAATGCGGAGAAAAAAAAAAGACAGAAATGATGAAATCCTTCCCCTCAATATAATAGACCTCGCAGCAGTTGTTGGCGAAAGAACTGTGCAAAATGTCTGTTGTGGCCAGGATTTTGAGGTGCGCTTGGCGAGAGCTTGGCCGTGGCTCGTCGTAATTTACTCCGAGTCGTATTACCGATGCTCCAATGTAGCTAAGGAGACTGTAATAATAGAAGCTCTAGGCTGAGCTTTGGAGGCTGCTTTTTAATAGTACACTAAACTTGGGCTACTCTGCTCGAGGGAGTCGCTGGTGCCAGTGCAGTTTCAAGCTCTCAGCACATCGATGCCCGTCTATCTATCTAGGTTACGAGACTCATAGTGTTCAAGTCAAACATTTAGCCGGTCCCTTTTCAGCTTCTTTATCGAGTTTTGTCAAGCCCTGGTTGTCTCATCCCATTTCTATTGACAAGCATATTCCACCTTCGGGCACACCACCAACCTCAAGTCCCGAAATTATCACGCCCACTCCCTCCACAACCCACACACACACCCATGCTCGCTCGCGTCTACGAGAATGGGGGCTAAACTCGCGGTTTGCAAGCTCACCGTTGGAGGACCCAGTCATGTCTCGTCCATTCCTTTACCGGAACGCAATGAGACCTATAAGCTTGGTGGGCTTGTGCGGCCGCTACAGACCCTTGAAGAAGGGCGACCCCCAGAGTGGTTCAAAATAATTAGACGCCCATACAATAATGCATGAACACAGTAGATGTCGTAGATTCTGTTATACACGCTCGTCTGTCTCTCCCTACTCGAAATATCACATCCTACATCCCTCTAACCACCGCCCTTTGAACGATCTATGAGCCTTATTGTCCTTCTTTTCCACTGTTGCTTAGCTTTTAACTTTTCTTCTCTTCATCCGAACAAGAAAAAAAACTGAGTAGACATAGTAGTAGACGATATTCCATCCGCTCTGCTAGTCAGTTACAAACTCAATTGGCGCCACCAAACAACAACAGAAGCAATATACAATCTGCACCCATCACACACAGCCAAAACAACGAAGCACCAAATCTATACAGAGAGCAAGCCGACTAGGCCCTCGCAACAATTCTTTTCAAAATATGAGTCCAACTACGGCTGTGCGTCAAATGCACCCGCCAGCATTTGAGACGATTCCCGAAGTGTCGCCAGTTCTCGAGTATCGGAACGGCCCAACGACATCCCAGCTCCAGCAAGAATTGGCAAAGCTACAGCTTCAGCAGCAACGGCTACAACAACAGCGACAGACTCTGCGGCAGCAACAGCAGCAGCCGAAGAAGAAAAAGAAGAAGACGCAGCACCAACAAGTTGACCAATCATCCAGCCACATTCCCAGGCCAACCCCCGTTAGACCGGCCACAGCACCAACACCAGCTTCGCAGCCGTCACCGCAACAGCAGCTCCCACCTCTCAAGCCGTCGCTTCCAAGCACATATCCCATGCAACCTGATCTCCAGACGCTGGCATCAGATCGCCACAAGTCATGCGAGGTAATGCCTCTGGTTCTGAACCGCCCGCGTAAGATAAGTGGCACCGCACGCGCGCGAGACTCGCCGACGTCAGATTCGTCGGGTTCTCCGACTAGCTCTATTGCCTCGTCTCCGTCTTATACACTATCGTCGGCGCCAATCTACGATTCACCAACTACGTTTGGATACCGCCAGAGGCGCCCATCTACGGCGGGGTCGCAGCTCCCTCTTCCAAAGACGAAACGAGGTTTGGGTCCCAACGAGTTATTCGGCACGTTGCCGTCTGAAGTCCTTGAAGTTGTGCTCGAGTGGCTCAAGGAGCTACATCTCAACGAGCAGAGCAACAGCTGCGCTACCTGCTGGATGAGGGATTTGTGTAGTCTAAGTCAGTCTTGCCGAAAATGGGCCAAGGTCGCGCGCTTCTCACTGTAAGTCCTTACAACAACAAACTCGCCATCACCACCCTCACTACCCAATTGCAGACTCGAGACTAACAGTCTGCCAACCAGATACTCTGACATCCAGCTCATCGGCCCCGACTCGGCATCACAAAAGAAGAAGCTCAAACTCACCCAAGGCACACGCCTCACTTTGCTCCGTCGCACTCTACGCGCAAACAAAGGTCTCGCCGCAACGGTGCGCTCTCTCAAAGTCCCGGTTCCCGACGCGGCCAACAGCGAAACAGCGCCGGCCAAAGGCAGCAGTGCCTCGCTCATAAAGCAGTACGAGAACAAGATTGCCTCTCTAATCATGGCATGTCCGAACCTCGAGGTTCTCGCCGGCCCATTGACATCCTACGACCACGACTTTGGCCGCCTCTTCCACGCTCTCTCAACCCGGCGCAAACTCAAGACGATGAACTGGCGTATCGAGCCCTCCCCTGCACAGCAGGAGCCGTTCCGTCCTGAATCTGCCTGCGGCATGTCCGCCAAACTGCCCGCCGACTTGGACGCATCCCAAGAAATGGTCTTTCTCGGCCACCATCGTTCCTGGAGACGTCTAACAAGCCTCTCCATCCACTGCCTCCCGGGAGCATCACTTGCACCAGACACGCTCCTCCAGCGAACACTCACCTGCCTGCCGTCCCTCAAGCACTTACACCTCAGCTGCCTACCCGCCAACGCCTTCAACGACAACAACCTCCTCTCCCTCCCGAGCCTCGAAACGCTCACCCTCTCGCACATCTCCGGCATCAGCTCCAGCGGCCTCTCAGCATTCGCAACCCGCGGCACAAGCCAATCCCTCCGCAGCCTCCACCTGCGGCATACACCACTCACATCCCTCCCCGCGCTGGCCCGGCTGCTCTCCAACCTCGGCAAGCTGCGCTTCCTGTCTCTGGTGCAAGACTTTTCACCCCTCATGCCGTCCGACGACGACGTCTTCACCCTCTGGATGATGCCCTACCTCGCCTCGCCCAGCGTCACCAAGATCCACTGGGACATTACCGGCCACGTCCCCGCCGGCAGCATCAACGAGGCAGACGACATTCTCGCCCGCAGCATCCAAGCAGGCGGGTTCCCAGCCCTCAGGACGCTGCGCACCCCCAACGACTCTGAGGGCGTCTTCCAGGCCCTCTGCCGCCCGCTGGAGAACATAGCTCTCTCGTCAGACCGCATCTGGGCCAGCAACGGCCGCTGCGGAAGCAGCTTCAGCACATCCCAACCGACAAGGCCAGGCCACCGCAGCAACAGCAGCACAGCAAGCAACAGCACAACAACATCATCGTCAACAACAACATCACATCATCATCATCATCATCATCATCATCAGCCTACTTCACCAGCCAAACTCCAAAAAGGAGCCCCGATAAACAAGTCCTCCACTTCCGCAAGCCTCCCAACGGCCTTTACGGCCCCACCGCCCCGCGGCACCGACCTCCGCACCGCCCGGCTCGCGGCACAGTCCCGGCTCGACGACGCGCGGCTCAAGCCTCGCTTCCAAGTCACGGTGCACTCTGAAGACCACGAGCTAGTAGACACGTATAAGCTGGCGGGCTACGTCGGCACCGTCGGCAGCTCCATCGACTACCACCTGTGGCCGGACTCTGGCTCAAGCGACGAAAGGAGCGGATTGGTCGACGTGCCAGATCTAGTGGATGAAGGTAGCGGCGGCGGTGCAGCTGATGGAGCTATGGCTGGTGGTGGTGTATGCTGCGGAAGTTGGAATCGGAGAGAGGGCGTTGTAGTGGATAAGAAAGAAAAAGAAAGGTGGTGGCATACGGAACGAGAACGGTGGATTAGACCCCGGTTGGAGTAGAGGAAGTAATACGAGCAGTTCGTGTCTTGGTTGGCCCTACGTCATTCTTTGGTTTCCTATGTTTTCCTTTGGGATTTGGTTTTTTTTTTCTTTCTTTGTTTATTTTAGCATCATGATACCTAATTTTAGTTTGTTTTGCCATATTCGCCTGGAGCCACGCTGGACAGCATTTTCATATGTACAACAATTCATCACCAAAATTGAACATGCAAAATTGCTTCTTGAAAGCCGTAAATTGTTCTTTATGTCTGTTAGCCAATTAAATTCTAATGATGCAAGTGTCTTGGGCACTTGGTAAATTAACTCCTATATTGGGGATGCTTATGCTGTATGACAAGAAAAGAAAAGATGAAGCCAGAAAATACAAAACATATAGCCAAGAAACATAGCTAGCCCAAAAACATCATCTTGTTGGTCGCCCTTTACGTTTTGTGCAGCGCTCAAATTAGAAAAACCGGCCCTTCTTCTTCGGTGCTGGCTTCTTCTTCTTCTCCGGCTCGCCCAAAATATCATCAAACGTCGTGCCTGATGTAGCTGCTGGGGCCGGCGTCGTCATCTGTGGCGTTGCGGCTGCCAATCCGGCAAGATTGCCCGATGACGCGCTGCGGAGGCCCGGGTGGCTGCTTGGCGGTCGCCAGCCTAGTGAACTACTCCGTTGGTGGACTCCAAACATGTTCGGCGGCTCCATCGGCACAGGTTCCAAGCCCATCACCATGCTGGAACGCACGGCACTGCTGACCCGTCGTTGTCCCGCCGGCGAAAGGTTGCGCGGTCGTATCGCCAACTGTGGTGTACCACTTCCCGGCGGCGGCGAAGGTGTGGGCACAGCTGGTGGAGGGGTTCCGACAACGCCATCTGCTCCTTGGAAGTTGGGACGCGGAGGCTGCAAAGGTGACATTGCTGGTTCCTCTGGTGGTGGTGTTTCGGCATCGTCAATGCCTTCCCACTTCTTAGCAGCAAGCCAGCAGTGGCTACGGTGGTACGTTGCCTCAACACTAAACATGACGGCATCCGCAGATAGCTCAACGATGCCGCCGCCGCCAGCAACTTCGTACCACATCTTGCGCACCTGGCGGTCCTCTGCCCATGGGGGCTGACCAATAGGGGGTTCACACAGGAAGTATTCTGTGCCTTCAGTGAACTTTAGACCAGGAGCGTCAACAACCAACATGGGAAGTGACTGTAGAACAGAGTACAGGAATAGCCAGTAGCCGATTCGCTGATCTACCAGATCCTGCGCCATCTTGCCCTTTGCTTCACGAGCCTCAAAGTCCTTGAACTGCTCGAGGAAAGGTAGATTAATGGTGTTGGTGTCGTAGTTGTAAGACTTGTTCAAGATAAGCAGCAGCTCATGCTCCTTGATTCTCTTGTCAAACTTGGCCTGCTCCTTGGCTGATAGAGACGAGTAAGTCTCATGAATAGAAGCCACAGTAGGCAGTTGAGGCAAGTCGAAAGGGATGGGTGGTAGGACTGGAGGCTTGGAGCGGTCAAACTCGGACATGACGTTGCGCAAAGCAGACTTTAGCATCTTGTCGGAGCTTTCTGATAGCTCGGGAATGTGGTCAATGACTCGAGACGTCAAGTCTGTTCGGTCTACCAACAGGTCATAAAGTGCACATATGTCAGAATACAGAAGCTTGAGGACGAGCCTGTTTAAGCCGCTCTCAGCAAATGGATTCTTTTTGCTACTTGCTTTTGGTGGCCAGCTTCCAAAAGCAGTCTTGTAGTAGCCAAGAATAAATTGGCGCATGCGGCTAAAAGAGTTTCGCCATATTTTGAATCGAACCGCCTTGAGTTCTGCAATAGAGGTCGAGTTTGCAATCCCAGCGAAAATGGAGGGGAACTCAAACTGCTCGAGATGCTCATTGACATTGTGTTGGCGATGGACAAGGTCAATATGCGCTCGTTCCAATCGCTGTCGGGTCTGCGGAGAAATCTTTTCAAAAGTTGGCAACTTCAAGTCCAAAATGGCGGAATATTTGCCAGCGGCGTGGGCAAACGCTTCATTGTACAAGTCAACGGATCTCATACGCTCACCCAGAATGAGAGCCTCAATGGTCTTTTCGCGACTGTGGCGACAGTCAGCGAGCCCGAGGAAATCGCAGTAGAAACCAAAGCTCATATCTACAGCATTTCCAAAACCTGAGCCGTCGACGCCGATGAAGCCGTATTCCTCCAGCAACTCGGCCACCTCGAGGAATGCGGCAAAGACAGTCGGCCGTGATTTGGTGCCAACCAGTGGTTGGCCGGTCAAGAAGGCAAACAGGTTTCGAATGGCAACAAGACGGTCGAGCTCTTCATCAGAACCTTGGCCGGGAGCGGCGAGGTGCGTCGTAGCCGATGGTTTAGATGCCGGTAGATAGAGCCTCAGATCATTCGGATGCTCGTCAGAATGTGGTGAGACAGGTGGTGAGCCGCCGTGAACAGCATCGTCAACGGAAAGGCTGTCTCTTCCACCGAAGCTCCGGGACTTGTGTCGATCGGCTGCGGAATCTTGTTCCGAAGCGATGAGTTCATTGAAAATGTACGAAGAAACAATGGTAAATTCTGGCACCTTGAAGCAGGGACCAGCGCCACTGCTTCTCGGGTATAAGTATACCAGAACTGCGCCATTCTCGTTCCACAGTTCGGGGACCTTGCAAGTAAGAGTTAGCAACGCTGGTGAAAGATGATCTGAGACATGACAGTGCTTACCTTTTCACCGTTTTTGAGAAAAGTAGTGTTATATTCGGAGGTGCTTTCTTCCGTCATGACCCACGCTTGCATTGCGTGCTTCTGACCAACTTCCCCAGAGTTGGACCGTGAACGACCGCCAGGCATCCAGCTTCGCCGCACACGGCCGCGGGTCGGGCTTTGGCTGTTGCTAGCATTGCTACGGGGAGATGAGCCACGAGAGGCAGGTTGTGGTGGAGGGAGTGATGGGGTACCGGCGGGATCTGTAACGGAGAGAAGGGGATGAGAAGAGACACTGCGGCCCTTTCGTTCTGACAGAGTCATGGTCTGGCTCGACCTTACACCAAGCTGGGGGGTTCCGGCTGGGGAAACCTGGTACGAGTTGCTTCGAGGCCTTTTAGACTCGGCGCTTGACTTGCGTAGTTTCTTGGGCAGCGTTGATGTGTCAACAGAATCTCTTCGCTGCCGGCCGCCAGCGGCATCAGATTCTTGCTCGGACTTCATAGTTTGGTGGTGGGTTGATTCGAATGGTGACTTGATGAGGCTACTTGTGCGCGGATTCTGGTCGATGCCCAGAGCACTGGGAGGGACCTCGGTTTGTAGTATCGGAACACTAGAGCTCAGATGGAAATTGCTATAGTTATTGGTAGAAGGCGTAGAGGGTCGTCGTTCAGGAGGTGGCGCGTCGTATACCTCGTAGGGCAGCGTGGGGAGGGCCTTGGGATCGTGTTCTCGATAATGAGGAGGAGGCGGCGGCGGCGTGGTTGTATCGGTGGGGGAACCCTTGACTGCGCCTACGGGTTTTCGTTGAATAAGGTTGACATCTGTTTGCGATGTTGTGAGCGAGGGAGGCAGAGAAGAGGTACGATCGCCCCATGTCCTTGATTTTAAGCTGATGGGGCAGGACGGGCAGGAAGCCACAGTTTCCGAGCCGGGGTACGAGTAGGGATCAGATTCGTATTGGGACGCATGATGCAACCGCTGCAGTTGCACTGCAGAAGTACTCGGGCGCCTGGAGGAGGGATGCTGGCGATGAGGGCGGATCAGGTCGAAGCTCTGTTTCCGACGAGGCTTGCTTCGAGACGGAGAGTAGGAGTGGGAGTCGTCGGCGGTGGCGTCATCGGCGTGCGTCGAGGTTCGGAGGGCAGAAAGAGAGAAAGAAGAGGGAAAGATGCTAGCTCGAAAGGACTTACTCGAGGCCATAGTAGTAAATAGACAGGAGGATGGCCGTCCTTTGCCGGCAGCAGCAGCAGCGCAAAAAGCAACAGCAACAGCAAAAGAAGCGAAACGTTGAATTTTGGTTACATGCAGCAGCAGGGAAGTCAGGACAGAAAGCCCAATGGCGGCGGATGGTTCAAGCAATTCGAGCAGCTATACAGCAGCAAGAGAAAGAGAACAAGAGCCAAACGAAGAAATGAGGAACACTGCCAAAAGTAAACCGGGTTAGGCATGCGGACATGGAGAAACATGGAACGTGGAACATTTGGGATGGAGGCCCCAGGGTTGGGTTGGTGGCGAGAACCGTCTCCCAACAAGGGTCATCCATACCAAAGCTGGAGAGGATGTGCAGCGAAGAAGCAAACGGAAGCCAGGCGCAGCGCAGTACTCGTACAGCACAGCAGGGGACGGACCAGGCAAAAAAAGCAAGCCAATCGACAAAATTGTCGCAATGTTCAACGGCGTACTCAAAGGTACATACCTCTGGTGGAGATTGAGGGTATCAAGAGCCGGAAGCAAAGGTGTCTTGCTTGTGTGGTGATCAGAGATGTGCAGCGTCGAAGCGGTCGCGTGTCGCAAAATGGGAGGGACCAGCGAGCGAGAGAGAGGCAGGCTCGGCGGCAAAGCAAAAACAAAGGGGACTATTCGTAACGTACAGTACGACAATGTATCATCTATCATAGACGGGCCACAGTTGGTCGGTATGCTGGGTTTCTGGATCGACGGAACGCGGGTCTTGGGGCGGTGGAGACGCGATGACGTTTGAGTGGTGGGTTTTGCAAAAGGGGCAGCGGGCTTTCTTGGAGCTTTTCGGGGAGCGGCCAGGGGAGGGGGCAAACCCGGGAGCAGATAGGAATGTCTTGTGCCCAGGAATCAATCTTATGAGTACTCGTAAGTCATCGCGTGTTGTTGGGAGGGTCAAGTCGTGGTGCAGCGCCTCTTGGCTAAAGTCAGAGAGAGAGAGAGAGTGAGTTGGTGGTTTGGATGGTTTGGAAATAAGAGGGAAAACAACGGAACCCTGAAATAAAACAGACTTCAATGGTAGGTAGGTAGTCAAGGATGGAACGAAAAAACGTGACTTATTAAATAAAGGCGCATGAGAGGCGTCCCTGTTTAATATTGGGCGTACCTATTGCGTTGTACACAGCCCGTGAGGCTGAATACAATAAACTTGACATTTGCCCTTTCAGGAAGTCACCATCCTAACCGAATTAAAACCTGTCGAAGTAAAAAAGCAAAAAAGCAAACTCATGACGAAACTGTCTTGACCTTTGGTCGGAAAGCTCTTCTTTTCCCAATAATTAATGACTGCAGTGGCGTCCAAGAATCCTGTTCTGTCGACCCGACGAGTAACTCGTACAGACTAGATTTGCACATCTTGTCCAAGTCTGGTTTGGGGTGAAATCCACACTATAAGCTCCCCGTTATGTGCATGGCCCTGTAGCTGCTACATCTATCGTAGTTCTTTGTCTAGGTTGAGGGGGTCCTTAATAATACTTGTTTCTTCTGGCCCTACTAAAAATCCTTGTCTAGGCATGGGCTTACCCACCAAGTGATTGATTATTGACATTTCGCGCAACTGAGATGCAAGGAATGGAAACCAGGGTCCAGAGTCTCAACGCATGGTCGGGTGTGGCTGAATACCCTCCTCCCCCTCTCAACGGTGGCGCCTTTTTGTCTGGCTCCTTTGCTTTTATTACTCGTACATCCGTTTGGTATCCAGCAGAAAAGAGTCAGCTTATTACTGTACATTTTCTGCCCAAATATATCACGAGATTATTTTGACAAAGGAAAATCTGATGACACAACTGGTACGAACCCCCAACCTTTTTCATCCATTCTTTCGTGTTTGTAGGACCCCTATGATCTCATAGCGTAAACCCGAATCTACAAAATGGCGGGCAATTACGAACCTGACTAGCGTCTAGGTACCTAGTAGCAGAAGAGGAACCCGCCAAAGCCAAGTTTCCTAGCTCATGGAGTGGGCAGTGGAGAAGACGCGCAAATGCGACTTGACTATGTAACACGAACAAATGTATTAGCTTATTTGCAAGCGCGTACACTAAATTTATGATCGTTTCCATCCGTAAACTGAAGAAAAAAAAAAAACGTTGCGACTTATTCAGGAGTGTTATTCATGCGTCTATCCGAAACCCGACACGCAAGTGACATGACATGACCCGGCGCATGCTGCGGCGTCTATTGGTACGCGGCTGACTCGGCTTGAAACCGGCCCCGCCCAGTTTCCAATCCGTCCGCAACCCGGGCAACCCGGGCAACCTGTTTACTCGTACTTGACGAGTGTGAGCATCATCGTCATCATCATAAGCCATACAATACACTGCTCTTCTGGCTTGATGCCATGACAACTTTCAAACATATTCGTACACACTTATTATCATCCACCATTGTCATTATATCATCACCATTTCCTATATCCGCCGGAAGCGTGGCGCAGCACTTACGAGTAGGCGGCACAGCCACACGGGCGCGCATGTACTCCGTAACACATCCGCGTAATCCCCTTCGACCGCCCCTGGCTGGAAGACAAGCCACATCTCAATTGTGGCCTCTTGTTGGGAGTTTTGTGGCGCAGCGGGCTTGTAATTGTTTTGGTGAGCTTAGAACAGCAACTCATTCCCACTGTCGGGTGTGGTGTGGTGTCGTACTGTCCAGCTCACTGCCAATTCTTTTATATTATATTATTTTAGCCCACCCAGTTTGTGTGACACAAGGTATACTCGTATGCGGCTCCATTCCTCCACTCATTTTGGGGATTTCATGGTATTTCGGCGAGGGTACGTATGTATCTGAGGTGGTGTAATTGACCAATTTTCTTGCTTGCTTCGTATTTGCCTTGATGCCACCGTTTCTCTGGCTCTTGTCTGTCTGCCTTTTGCTCTGTGTACTCGTATGAATTTCGCATATGTATAGTAAGGAGTTCCAATAGACGTCCCCCGCGTTTTACTTGGTACTGACAAATACGATGCGCTTGTGGGCGCCTCAGAACAGAAACAGAAGAAGAAGAAAAAAAAGGGGGGGGGGGAGCAAAAAAAGAGGAAAAAGGCGTATAAAGCAGCAGGAGGACATTAATACTTTCCTAGAAAAAGTTTGTCACTCTCACCTCTCAATATACAAAACATCCCCTATTGATTGAATAAGTAAGCCAGAAAATGCACCTCTCCTTTTTATTCTAAGAATAATTTTCCGCTACACTTGTGTCGTCAGCAGGCTATACATGCACTTATACAACGAGTACGACGTCAGCCTTACACGAATGGGTCAAGACACGGTCCAAGATATAATCCGTGTGTTGCGACTTCGTCTCCCTGTATCTACATACCCTACGCCATGTACACCACACACACACCACTCTGATAATAGGCAACCCATCCTCTTATGATGCATAACACGACCGACGAGGGCCTTGTGCTGTAAGCCCAGATTTAACCGTGCATCATCAATGCCACCAAGGCGCTGCAAACTATGCTGCAGAGGAACCATCTCTGCATGTACCTGCGGCGTACCTTGCGTAGTTACACCTGCATACCTACTTCGTCAGCCATTATTTCCCCCCATTCTGACTCCCCCCCCCCCCAAAAACAGTGACCAATGGTAAACCCTCCTGCACCCCAGAAAAAGACCATGTACGCAAATCAAAGGTCACGAAGAAACATGAAACACACCGAGTTTTCCCATCTTTACCACAACCGTCCCGCAAGTTACCATAGCTCACCAATCCGGTACTCTATCAAGCCACCCCTGTCATCGCAACCATGCCTCCTCCGTAATCGGTACATACAAAATACGGTAACCATCCCACCTCCGAATAAAGAGACCAGGGAAAAAAAATAACTTGCTCGAGTGCCATTACGATTACGGGAAAGCCCGCGAGAGGGGAGGGGGGAGGGACGGGAATTTTCATAGCATGTGTTCAAAAAAAAAAAAAAGAAACGTTTTTCTACAGATCTTCCAGCTCAAATCTCCAGACCGCTACAACCTAGAAACAGGTTCCTTCCAATGGCGCCCGCTAAGCTCAAATCCAGTATAGCGTTTCTCGCTCTTGTCCATACTGGTTCTACGGGGGGATGCTTGTCAATTCAGGAATCGTGCTTTTTCGTCGACCGACATTTCGACAACGACGGACCCTGAGAGCCTGGTATGTACCGGGTTCTTTTCTCGGATGCCTCCGCACGCAGTGACGTGGGATTTTCCCCGAGATGCGCTTCCGATAATGGAGAGGCAATCAATATGAATTGACGAGCTCTAGAATATAAATGACATTCAAGACAAAAGAGAAAATAATAATGGATATATTGCTGCTGGTTAATCACAATAGCTGGCTTCGTGCCATGGCAGTATCGCTCTCGTATGCCGACATCCTATCCTGTCGTGTAAGTCCAAAGGTGGGTAAGTATCACAGGATCGTCACCTCTAGCCTGAAACAAGAAACATGAAAAGAGAGTAACAATAAAAGAAAAAAAAAAAATACCAGACGACTGTACTAGTCATAAAAAAAAAGCCCACTCATTCCATAGATCCCTGCTTCTTTTTTGCCTTAGCTTACCCGGCTTGTCGGGACGTGCTCTTCAAACACAGGCTGCAAGCATCAGCCTATCCCAAAACTTCGGAGTCTGCGGTCGTCGACAATGGAGCTAAACTGACCCGGCAGTTTGGTACCATCTTCCCCGGCATCCACTCTTATTCTCCTCCCACGCCGTCCCACCAGCTTGGGAAGCCTTCTTTTTGTCGCCATCCATCTATCCATCCTTCCATCCATTGTTGCTACGGAACGGCCATGAATCCTGGTTTGGGTCCCCCGGCAGCCTTCCTCGTAAGTGGTTGCTGCTTTCGCACCATCTTGGGTGACGAGCGGGAGTTTCCAGTTTAAGAGACTAGGAGAGAAAGTGGATAAAAAGAAACCCAAAAAAAACCGAGGACACAATTGTTCGTATTATGTAGCACGCTGCACAACTCTCCCCTCTCCCTCCCTCTTTTTTTTTTTTTTTAGTAGACTTTATCCTCCTTCTCCCAAACCGACAATGTGCTCTCAGCTTGGAAGGGGAAGAAAACGACATTGCCTTCTTGGGAAGCGCCAGTCACCTGATCCAACCTATCAGCGAGTGGTCTGAGATGGTCAAAATCGGTGAAGGCTGTCGCATCCATTGGCTCATAATAGCGGGGCGCGAGGGCGTTACACCAATCACAACCCCTGATCTCACCGAAAATGCACCTCGACTGACGATGGTGTAAGTGAACCACCGGCCCATGGGCCTCTGGAGGGGGGCCAAAGAGGAGGGACGACCTACCGCCATGCCGAATTATATTCTGGCCCCGGTCTCGTCCTTCTTTTTAAAAACTAGGTAGCAAGAAATTTAGCTTCTCCTTCTTTCAGAGGCAGTGCCAATCTAATTCAAAAGACTCGTTTCCAAAAGGAAAGGAATCAAAAAAGACCCCAAACTGTCTAGTCTATCCCGGCTAGCCTCAGATCTGATATCTTGGTTATACACCACTACTTACCTACTACTCACACCACCACCACTACCTCCAAAGGAGCAATTCAAACCCCCCGTTGTATGCACAACGGCAGCCCACACCACCGGTCATTCAAACCAATCTTACACCCATTCCATCCCGAAAAGAGCCATCCGGCCTTGTCAGCCCCTTCAAACCCCCCGTCTATACGGATAAGGAAGCAAACACCCGTCTAATCTCTTCGGCCCTGCTGCATTTGTGCCTCCACGTTGGGTAACTCGGAGCAAAAGAAGCAAACCAAAAGAGACAAGGTTCCACACAGGCACCGCTGCATCCCATACACCCCCGTGACTTACACCGGGACCAGACAGACCCCTATATCAAAAAGAAAAAATCATGGAGGCCGTTAGATATTCCCGTACCTCTTCCTCCCATTCCCCGGAGCTAGATGATGAACTCTTTCACCAGTATTTTGACTGGGACTCTTACTACGCCAACTCTCAATCGTCGTATCCTGGTTTTGACTCGGCTTACTCCGGCAGGCATCATATGCCCCGGAGCTTGCCCAAGGACTTTTCTGATTTTCCCACTGCCCTTGATTCCTTGTCCCTCGACGCCATAGAGTCCGATTTCTTCAACATGCCTTCCCAATTCCACTCGGACGAGGAAGGCACTTCCCCCTCGGGATACACCAGCGCCCGTTCACCCCCAGAGCTTGTCCCTGCTGGCAGCTCATCCCCCTCTGAGCATTCTGGTTCTTCCGTTTCGGACCCTAATGAGGACAATGCCCGCACCAGAGTTGCATTGAGCGAGGCTCGTGCTCAAGACGATGAGTGGACCTATCCCCATAACCAGCAGCCGTCTCTCAAGTCAGCCGCTCTCGCCTATCCACGCAACATCCCTGCCCACGACGCCCAGTCGCCAGACTACTCACCAGCCAACCTCAAGCGTCGACGCTCCAGCAATGAAGTCGAGAAGCGTCACAGACATCTCGCAGACCCATTGCAGACAGCAGACGTACGAAAGTCTGGCGCATGTGTGCCTTGCCGGGTATCAAAGATTCGTGTAAGACACCCATCTCACCCCCCACTTCCCGCACCTTGCAGCCGCCACAATGCTTGGTTTGTCCGAATTCATGCTAATGCGTTTGCCGCATGTCATGCAGTGTCAGGATAATGGTGTGTGCCCCACGTGCCGGAAGGCTTTTCCGGAACACTCTCATCTTGTCTGCACCCGTGTCACTCCCGGTATGACATGGCCCGTCATTGGAAAGATCCCAGGTATGCTCCACCTTTCCCAACGGATAGACCAGCTCCGCGTAATTAGCTGCTAACACTCTTGCCTCTCTGCAGACATTTGGTCCGAGGACGCTGCCGAGGAAGAGAGCCTCTTGTCTGGACCCCGTTTTTACACAGGCAAGCCCAGAGAGATTGCTCTTTACCTCACAAAGGACCTCTCCTCCTCACCCCTCATTGTTACTGTGCAAGCCTACCGTCCATATGAAGCACACGAAGAGGCTGGTGGCCTGCGACTGGCAGACTTCCCGCGAGACTGCGTGCCAAGCCACCACATGCTTCAGCATTGGGTCGAAGCTGAAATCAAGCGCGAGCACAGCAGCAAGTTCAAGCATACTCTCCAGAGCTTCCTCATGGCGTACGCTCAAGAGGGTCGCGGATTGCCCAAGCACCATCTTGTCAGCAAGGTCCACAAGATGAACTGCTTCTTCCGTATTTGGAAAACAGATTCCTTTTGGTGCCGCGATCCATCCAAGAAGCTCGTCGGTCTTCCCATCTCGGTCCAAGCACAGCTCAGGAATATTGCACGAAAGGGTCTCGATTCGCTCGAGCATGATATCCTCAAGGAGCTGGACGAGTGCATTTCTCAGCAGGGTCCTGCCAAGAACGACGAAGGATTAGCCATCTGGGCCAGTATGTGGCAAATCATCCTGCTTTATCGCGAGATATTGGCCATGTTCAAGAAGCATGTCTCGTACGTGACAAGCGATGAGACAATGCCTGGACATATTGGTAAGCACGCCACCCACCGAGCGACAATGACCGCCGTCTAACTCTAGTCACAGTCTCTGCTTACCAGCGCCAATATCAGTTCCTGTCCAACTTTTTCTTTCCGCTCATCACTACTTTGTACCACTACCAGTTCCGAACCAAGAAAAGTCTCGAAGTTTCTCTCGACTGGTTGAAGAGTTCAAAGTATCCGAGCCATGCCCGGCACAGCAAGATTCTTGCAGCCACTACTAAGTGCCTTGTTGAGTCCCGAAAGGAATTCTGTAAGTGTTGCAAAAATAACGCATAAAAGCAACATAAGCTAATACGCTTTAAAGACGGAAGAGTGCAGGCCTCCTCACATGAGATTGACCAGCTGTTGTGTTCTCTTGTCGTCAACCACGAGTTGAAGAAGCTGAACGCCCGCAAGAGGCCCTCCAAGTCGACAAAGAAGAGCGCGCATAAAGGAGACGACGAGTGTGACGAGGACGATGAGTAATGGCATACTGGGGAAATTGTTCGACCAAACCAGTGGCAAAACAGAACTTTGGTTTAATTGCATTGCGAGGCTTGAGGAATGGGTAATGAATAGCATAGCATAAATTGTATGGCCTTTGATTTACCCTCGTTGATTGACCTTGACCGAGACTTTCTTGGTGCCGACTGTTAACTTTTTCGTAGCGG
Organism: Lecanicillium sp. LEC01; assembly: GCA_002242745.2. NCBI lineage: Eukaryota > Fungi > Ascomycota > Sordariomycetes > Hypocreales > Cordycipitaceae > Lecanicillium > Lecanicillium sp. LEC01. The sequence continues at coordinate 70,553 of NIWZ02000066.1, forward strand.
ACTCCATTATGTCGGAGAGTTCTTCCGTGTCCACACGCTTCGTGAAGTGGCGCGATAATTTAATGGAAAGCTTGACAACAGTCGATGCTTCCTGTTCGACAATATGTGCTTCAAACCTAACAAATCATTAGCGTACGCATATAACGTATATGAGTGACGTTCTACTCACCCTACCGAGTTTACAAGGTCATCAGCTTGCGTAGGCTGAAAAGGCAGAAGGGTAGCTAGAACAGCGGTCACACCGCCGAGATATTGAGCCCAGAATGGCGCGTCCATGTGGTACATTGACAGTATACGTTGTAAACTCTGTGCAAGCGGCGCATCAACGGGAGCATACTTTGGCCCCCACCGCGCCGAGGAGGTCAAGCCGAGGGTAGCTCTGACAAGATGGGTCAAGCCAGGGCACTCCGGGTCACGGATCAAGGCATTGTGTAGCGCGAATGTCTTGTTGGCATCCGAGTCATAGCCTGCGCGTGTCCAGATCTCTCTCACAAAGATGCTGCCTAAACCTGGTAACAATACTGTAGGGATATTTGCCTTGATGATTTCCTCTGGTAGTGATTGGGAGAGTAGCTGGAGGACGGCATCAAACACAGGCTTCTCTTTTGGCGTCACGGCAGCGAGTGTCTCGAGGGGATTGCTTTCGCGAATTTCTTGGGGAAGCATCATCATCAGTGCACCTTGACGGTTTGACCCGCCGCAAAAGGTAACTTGGCCGATGTTGGGAACTGCGCCAATGAAAGCGTCCACAACATGCACAATGGCAGGGAACTGGCGTCGTCTGCGCTTCGACAAGCCGAAAATCTTGCCGTCATGAGTCTGGTTTAGTGACAGCATCTTGGACGTCTGCCTGAAGCGCGCGCCATCTACCGTGTAAGTAGCCACAGACGGGATCGGATACGGAGAAATCGGGTCGTCATGCATAAGCATGTATCCATAGCCGCGGAAGCCACCTCCGCACATGTATACATTCAACTTGGCCGTTTCTCCTCGACTATGCGCGTCTCGAATTGCTTTGAGAGGCGGAAACTGTGAGCAGAGGCCATCGAAAGCATTCTTCATCCCGCTCCGTAGAGTGTCTATTTCCGTAGCCTGTGTCTTGGCAGGCTGTTCTTCCAGAACTCGGATAAGCTTTGCAGCTCCATATCCCATACTGGTACCCGTCGTGGCAGCCTTTGTCTCGTACCCATCAACATCCGTGTCGACCCATGTCATCTGCACGCTGCCGCCGCCCAGGTCAAGAAACAACGCTCCGCCCGGCACACCGACAAAACCGCTCCGGGAGCCCATGACGGCGCCGCAGAGAGTCTCCACAGCGGGCTCGAGAATCTGGACGCCGATGCCATTTGTTGCGTCTGCAATGGCGGAAAGCATGTCCGCTGCGTTGTCGGCGCGACGCATGGCTTCAGTCGCAAAGACGTAAAACTGTTCCTGGGGGACGCCATGGGAGACTGCGATTCGATGAAATTCGGCCAGTGCTTCAGATACCTGTGTCACCGTCTGCTTCTGGAATATGAGGCCTGACGGAGATGGCGTGAGAGCGTCGAAGAGGGATATAGCAGCGCGGGTAGAGAAGAGGGGCACCAAAAGGCGGGAAGTTGGGGAGGCTAGAGTGGTGATGGAGAAGCGAACGCCATTGCTAAAAGATTTGTTAAATTGGACTGAGTATGTATACTGCGTCGAACCGGTCACTCACCTTCCCATATCAACAATGGCGTAGAGTTGGTTTTCGGCGTTGGGGTTCCATTGTGGGAGTTTTGTGGACAAGTTGTCGATTGTGACAACCGATGACGGAAGCATGTTTGGCCCAAAGGGGAAGAAAGGAGCGGGTCAACAAGATCGAAATGGATTATTTCAAATAGAAGAGAATCAATAAAAGAAACCGACTAAAAGATACTCGCCCGCACGAGTAAAGCCTTGATGTTTCGTGGATGGTTTGGTGAGGAACAACGACGTTGAAAATAGTGGGCCGAGGCTGGCCAATTGATCGCCCGGAACTCCGCCCGAAACCCTACCTACCTACTTCCTTGGGAGAGAAGTTTTCTAGGTATGCTAATGCCTGGTAGCTAGATAAAGATTATGCCAGCGCTGTACTATTCGTTATCTACAATATTCGTTTACGACTAATTGAAAAAAAAAAAAAAAAAAAAAAAATCTAGACGAATAGACACCGTAACGGTTATGTCTACAAGACCGTGCTAAAATCCAAGTTCCTCGACTTCACCACACTGAAAGCGTGGCGCAGGAACCGAAACAGCCACCCGCGCCACGTTCCGCTCACCTACCAAACGGTTTCTTTTTTCTATTGTCGCGAATTTGCTTCTTGTAAATGTCTTCTCTTTCCTCACCACGCGATAGTTAGCCCCGCGCGATATCGTCGGCGTTTGTTCAGCCTACATATTGCGGTATCTGGCGCTGCCACCAAAAAAAAGAAGAAGAAGAAGCAGCGAGACATGAATCTGCCGCTTGTGGCACCGTAAAAAGGGACCGGGCCGTCTACGGCACCACGAAGCTTGTGCGACTAAAGAGAGGAGCGGTGCAACGTTTCTGACGAGGCTTGGAGTTGGTGGTGTACGAGTATGGCCAGAGTACGAAATGGGCAGTTGGTTTCTATGCATTGTTTGCCAACTTGGAAACACCATGTAATACCTAGTACATACAGGATGCATTTGCATACGCAGCCTGTCCTTGCCATGGAACAGGTTGCATTGGCATAGCCTCAACGAGACGCGTCGTTGGGTCGTCCTGCAGCTTTCATGCATGGCCTCGCGACGAAAAGCCCGACGACCAAGGCCTGTCTTTTGTTGGACAATCAGAAAGCATCTTGGTATGGTCATTGTCTTGGTGTGTGGTGGCCCGGGGGGGGGGGGGGGGCTCTTTTCTCCCGAGTGAGTGGCTCCGGCTACTCGTACTAACATGCAGGTCTCAGCGACCTTGCACTTGCCATCTCGGGCCGCTCCAAAAGCAAAACTCGCAACGCAAGACGTAGTCGTGGATTAAGAAGCAAAATACGGCGCCGCAACCTTTGTTTTTTCTTGGCTAAGCAATGAGCATAATTCTATACGGGTAGTCGACGTGAGTTGTGAAAGCCGTTTTGAGAGTACTCCTTACAGTGTCGTGAATCGCGGGAGAAGCAAAGCCTGAATAAGCCGGGAACGCGTCATACTCGCAATGCCTTGGTATAAGTCGACGGTAGCATTCTCATTGAAGCGTAATAAACAGCACATAGCCTTACATACTTAGCGTATGCACATTAGGGTATTAATTTAGCTTGCATAATGAGCTGCATTTGAACGCCATAAATGGTCGTCCGGCGGGACACTGAAAAGCAAATCCGTGATATAACTTCACATTACTTTTTGCTTGATTCAACTGAAACGACGGAACCAAGTTAGTTTCTCTCTTGTGACTTGCGTTTCATTGCTTTGCTTTGTCTTTGCTCCAACTCTGTCAATACGGCTGCTTGCTGCAGCAGTGCATCTTGACTGGACGGCTTGTGCCACGGGCGCATCCGCAGCAGAAAATCGCTTGTGGTTGCAACTAAGGAGCATGGCACCACCTCGATGAATGAATGGCTTCCGCCGGATTAGGTTATCCGGATATTGCAACCTCAAAGTCATGCGGCACTCGCGATACATCATCCAATGAATCCTCACATGCGCACTACAGTCGTATCGTGTGGCAGCATCATACAGTACTTTCCAGATGCCTTTCTGCCGCTCTGGCAGCCACACAGACAGTTACGAATACAGACACGCACCGCACACACGCACTGGCACCGGGCTACTCAGAGTGGCAGACGAGTGGAAGCTAGTTGTAGTGGGAAGTATTCTGATTGGTCCAGATGCTGACTGGACCCGCTCTATACGGCGCTAATTCATGCAGCTTGACGCGTAAAGACGCGTTTCTTTCGCGTCTGTCGCGTCTCACGGCCGCCGCTCGAAAAAACCTGAAGAGTTCTCATTGAGCAGTCAATTGCGTCGCCACGCCACCCCGACTTTGGTGTGTACAAGGAGCAATGTCACGGTACATGTGCGGATGCCGTTGGGAGAGCTTCGAATGAGGCTTTGCAATTGAATGGTAACTCGTGACAGCTCAGTACATACACGAAGCAGCAAACTTGGACAACGCTGCAACTTGATGGTGACGCTTTCACCTCGCTGTGAAAGGATTAGGGTTGGGTGCGGAACATAGCCGTAAGCGAATTTTCCACGAGTACGGGCAGGGCCTGGAAGAACTCCGTAGGCCGCATGGCTCAGAACGGTGTGTGTTGCAACGGGCCGCTGTGATGGGCAAGTCAAAGGCCAGCCACCCGCTCACAACCGCAACGGCCATCCAGAGAGGCCCGCTTCAATAATGAGACAGGACGGACATCATGGCGACGGCCGACCCCAATCAATGATTGCCAGAGATAAAGCAACTGTCGTTAGCAGGCGGATATTTTCAGTAACAGCGTGGCTGAGTGGGAACAACAAGGTCATGGATCCGCTTATTAGGTCTCAGTCGCTACGAGTACGCTCTTTGGTTCCATTGATACCAGACGACCCAACAAGACTCCACAATGGACGAGTCGGTCGGTTAATAACTCATGCCACACGGAGTGACAAAGGGTTTAATTCATTTTGACAGCACCGATTATTACGAATAGCGTTAATGATGTTTGCAGTAATGCTTGGTCCTAGGCGCCGCTTTAGGGTTAGAGTGAAGGTGTCCTGCGCAGATCACGTAGTACAGTCTTAGCGGAAGACCTGAATGAGTTTTAACAAATTACCATGAGCTCGTTGGGCTCATAGTCTCCTTATTAGAAGCCAGTACTTTGATACTCTCACCGCAATATTGGTCAATTTTACGGTGTCAGCAGGTTGCGGTGCAATTTGCCGCGGTAAGATTGACTCTCTTCGGAAGAGTCTGGAAGAGACCTCCGGGGCAAAAAGTTAATGCTCACCGCGGTGAATCAATTGCAACAGTCAAATTACGAGTACTCGTAGTGTGTGCGGCTGACGGAAGGTTTTTTTTTTTTTTTTTTTTTTTTGGCTGTTGCGACTACTCGTACGCTACAGGACTAGGATTCACCTCTTCCCCAGACTCTTGTGTATCACCAACCTCCCGCCTTTGAGTATCTCATGCAGACTCATCCAGGTTGTCGTCTTTGTGCAGCCAACTCGCGGGGAAAGCTGGCCCTCTCTCTATGCGGGCTTGGGGGATGCTCCTCAGGGTCCCCGGTGAGCTCGATATGCTGCATCTTAGACCCTCACGGAGGCGCTGGGGGTGGATAGGAGAGGCGCCGTGACGGAGCATATCGCAATTTAGCAGTGCAAGGATCCATGACCGAAAGGGTCTCCAGGGTCGCAAGAACAAGTTCACGAGGAGCGTGCATTCCGGCACGTCCTTCCAATCTACCCGGGTACGTGGCCGGGGGATCCAGTACACCGCATTTAGGACGACGATGGAGGACGAATGGCGCTTCGTAGTAATGAGAGAAAGGATCAGGGACCCCGGCAGCATGGGCATGATATGGGCTACCTTACGAGTACTCCGTAGAGGCGGAAGCTATCTGAATGCCATGATAGAGTACATTCACGGCTCCGTTCTGTACATGGCCGGGTCCTGTTCGCATGGTATTAGTACTCGGCGGACGTCGCGAAATACCTTGAGCACTTCATCAGACTCTCCACTTTTGAGCAGACCTGTGTGCGCAGCGTTGCTCAAGAGTGGTGGTGACTGGAGTCATGGAACATGTTGGCTCAAGAGCTTGGACATGTCCAAAGTACAGGTACCATTCGACACATCCACCTGCCGTAGCAGATGTGGTACCGCCAGTCCTGCTTGGTGTCTGCAACTCTGGACGGGGGGCTCCACCTTGTTCCCTGCCCGCCAGTGTCCTGAGGTGGTCCCCCAATCCACCCAACGGAACGCTTGAACAGGAGAAGGCGGCATTGGCGACGCCCACAACCTGCCAATGTGTACCTAACTCGTACCTTTGGGTGTGTCGGTGCATGCGTCCCCCTCCCCCGACTCCCAAGGCCCAAAGTCCCGCCCCGGTTCCAGTTCCACGACTTTTCTCTTCGTCTCTCGACCCTCCTCATCTTCATCCTCACCCCCCCGTTTCATCCCCATTCCAGTCCTTCTTTTTTTTCTTCCCCCTTGCGCCTATTCAGTCTGTGCGATTCGCCTTGAAGCCGAGAGCGGATGTCTCTGTATTGATGCATTTGCGTCTTTTGCGACACCAAATTCGTCCCCGACCTAGCTTCAGTATCCGTGACTGGTGCCGCATCTTTTGCGAATCCCAAGACACGACGCGACGTTGCCAGCCTCCCCGCGCCATCAACTCTTGTACGACTCTCGTTGCGACTTTGCTTTACTTCGTTTCTTCTGTTCTATAGACACCCTCCATCGACCTACCCATATGCTTTCCACAAGCCCTTAACTGAGCGCATCGCATTCGTCCGATTCTGACAGGCTTCCACTCTTGTCTGCCAACAACAGCGTTCCAGCTGCGACTCTAGTTCTCAGTTGCAGAAATAGAGCCTCATCCGCTCTTGGACTAGTCGCCCACGCTGTGCTCGCCAGTTTCGTTGCGCTACTTATTTTTGGGGCGCGACGACTAAAGAAAGTGTTCCAAGACACGTCGCTTGCTGTCTACAAAGCATTGTCTGGCTTTTCCTTTTGGCTGGGACCTGCGTTCAGGATTGCTTCTGCCAGTAGCGCTTGCTACTGCGCCCCATACTTAAAGTCAAAGAACCCCGAGCGCTTTGCATACCATCCAGGCCTAAGACCCCCCGCCATGCATCATCCCTTGCGCCAACCTGCAGCGCCGGAGTCATCCGCCGGGCGCACTTCTTTACCGCCAAAAACCCCAGAGCCCCTCGCGGGTTCAAATGATACACAACCTCAACCTCAACGCGCTCCGTCTCCTCGCCCAAGATTCCGCCTGAGGAAGCGCACCGCCTCGAGCAACAACGCGCCGGCTACCCAGCAGTTCCTCGCCTCGGTTGCGGCCGCAGATGTGCCCATTCCCAGTATCGAAGAGCCGACTGTATTGGACGAAGACATGGTTGACATCACCCAACATTCTGTCGCCGCTTTCCACCCGGTCGACTTCGTCCACGGTGCATACCAGGAGCCGTTGAAGCGTCCATTTTCTTTGCCAAAGACGCCGGCGCCTGGTGTTGTGTCCTCACTCGCGCCGCATCAGTACCCCGACTGGACCTTTGATGGCGCTCTCAGCAGCCTTGAATCGAGCCCCGAGTACGAATCTAGCCGACCATCCACAGCCCGATCAACGCAGACGAGCTCTTCGCTCTTTAGCCGATACTCTGTTACCTCAGCTGAGCTGAGCCAGTGTGTAAGCCCAGAGACCGAATTTACAGAGCGCTTTGGCAGTCTTCTCTCTGCGGACGATGCCTACAAGCCAGCCCGCCTGCGCGTTCCGTCAGCGAGGTCCAGAAAGGCCCCTTGGACTCGCTCTATGAGCCACCACTTGTGGTCGATCTATATGATGTATTTGCAAGACCCCAAGGTGACGCCAGTCAGGATAGGCAAGAGCGGGATTCCGCCTGACGGCGTGTGTCTTAGAGTGGCCAGGGAAGCCAAGCGCAGCTGGCGAAAACCAAGGAACCATGCGCAGCGCGGGAGGAACACGACTCCGACTGCAGAGTCGTCCGTCCATGTATCAGAGTGGCCGCATACTTGTGCAGCAACGCGCGGCCATCTGCGCGATCTCTGCAAGATCAAAGCAGGCTCTGCCGTCCGAGATCAGCGTTACTTTTCTCGCAGCCCTACGCCGTTTGGTAGAACGGCAAACCGTGCACGAAACCGAAGATCGGTTCCTGCCCCGTCATCGTCCGTGTTCTCGGGCTCAGAAATGGCCAGGTCTTTGACAATATGCACTTCCGAGTCGATGCAAATCAACGGTCCCTTGGCCCGATTGACAGCGTCACAACCTGAGCATCACCAAGAAAACAACACTCCGACCCCTGCCGATACGACATCATTTCTTGAAGTGCCCTCGCTTCCTGCAAGAGCCCGCTTGGGCTCACCGTTTGGAGCGCGAAGCTATGGGCCGAGCGCATCCAACTCACTATCTGGAGCCTTTGATTTTGGTCAAGACTTGCAGCGTCAGAACCACACAACTGGACCTCGTCGTCTCGCTTCTCCTGCCAAGCTCGTTGACAGCCGACCTAATTCGCAAAAGCGTAGGCAGGGGATGCTTGAGCCACGGCGAAGAAAGCGCCCCAGCTTGGGAACAGACTTTTGGACTGAGCCGTCGGACAACAGTGCAAAGCACAGCTTGGAGTCACGTCGGTCGTTTGCCGAGTTTAGCTCCACGTCCTCGCACAAGCGCGATGCTATGTTCGTGCCGCGCGCCAACTTGCAGGAACTTTTTGAATCTTCGACACATTCCACCTCGCGAGATGATAACATGGAATTGACCACGTCCAGCCAAGCTCCTCAGGTGGGCGTCACTCCAAGGCTGGGCTCACCATTTACTGGTGCAAACACAAGCTTCTCTTTTCCCAATAGATACTCAAGTCCCGCAAGGATGGAGATGAGCACGATTCGACGACCGTTTGCAACCGTACAGCAAACACCAGAGGGCAGCTCGGCAAAGTCAACGTTGGCTACTCGCCTTGCCTACATTGACCAGCGTCTACAAGAGTTCCGCCAACCAAACCAGGAGAGTCGCCGCTCTCAATCCCCACAACGAGAGTCTACTCCCCGAGACACGATATAAAACGTTTATTTTTAATGTTGCGATTTATATGCACCCCAAAGACATTTACGGACAGCGTATCGCGCCGTATCGCGGAACTGCCGACTCTGCTTCGATATTTACTCTGACCTTGCCGCTTAGACTACATTTGAGGCCAATATGGCTGTTTGCTCTGTAGGCATTGGCTTTGCGACACATTTCATTCATTTGTTCTTATATGTGGTGCCAGCGGCGGACCACTGGTTGGTCTTTCTTTTTCTTGGACAAGAGAAATACGAAGAACAACATCAAATTACGACTTTATGATTTACGACCTTTACAAAAAAGTGCGGGCTAACCGAATTTAAACACCAACCCGCGTCACTTCCGCATCTCAATTCTTCCCGTTCTTCTTTCGGGGTTGGTGGACTTTTTCACATTACATCTTTATTACACTTTTTGCTTTTGCTTAATCTAGCCACTTTTCCTGCCATAAGGACCAGCACCGTACATCCGGAAATCCACTGCCGTGCTTTGAACCAAGTCAGCATCTTGTGTCCCGAAATGGAAAAGTATAGGCTTTTCATGTTCATTTGTGCCTTTTTCTTCCCTGCTTTACTATGTGTGGACAGGTTTTCTGGAAGGGCAATTTTTGCTTGCTATTTTATTTTCTGTTTATTTACGAGGATATGATGTATACGAGAACCGATTATTGTTAGTTTGTTTTGGCCTTTTGTTTGCACGACAAAGTGTATATTTGGCTATGTTGAGGATTGGATTGAATATACTTGCAGTCTAAGATTCACTTTTTGTGAGACCATGATTCCGATTAAGTTTACCAAATGAAGAATTATGTCGTATACAAACATTGTCTGAGCCATAATGGACAGGAAAGATTGTAGACAGTAGTTTCTGAAAATTAAATCACTTGCATTATCTGCCAAATCAAGGTTGTTGCCCAGTTTAACTCCATTTCAATATTACTTTGCAGGTTGACCAACATCCGTAATTGTCTTTCCGTCGTCATCTCCAACCGTCTTGGACTTCAACCTACTCCCACTGCCAAACACCTCCTTCACTTCAGCCTGTGAAAACAATGGCCGCGGCGTAGCCTGCTCAATGCTCCTATTCCTCGGTGGCGCAAGACCAGTAGGCACATAGTCGGCCTCATCCACATCCACATCCAGATCCAAATCCATATCGTCCACTTCCATCTCATTCGTATCCAGGTCATCCATCTCAAACCCCAGCTCACTGCCCCTCCTCACATCCACGCCATGCGGACACGGTCCCTCACCCACAGAGGCACGATGCGAATGAAAAGAGCACTCTCTAAAGCCAAACACGCGCTTCTCATTATGCAAGTCGTTGGAAGGTATGCGAAGCTGCGGGTTCTTAAGCCTCAAGTCCAGCCGCGACCTTCTCATCTTGCGCACATGGATGGAATAATCACTCGCAAATTCCGGCATGGTATCCAACAATGCCCTGAACCGCGCTGGGTCAGACGTCTCGCGGCCCTGCGGATGGAACTTGACGTGCCATGAGACCGTCAGCGAAAAGGCAACCATGGCGACGGCCCATCGCCGCAGGCGCAGAGATGCCGTAGCCTCGCACTGCGTGTAGAGGTATATAATCAGGCCCGGCGGAACATCCCAGTCGCACTTGAGGTATAAATCCTGTAGAGCGTCCATGGCGACATCCTGGAGCGAGTACAGGCTCAGATGCGCCGCAAAGAGGTGCAGTCGTATAATGGCCGAGTGGACATCCTTTGTCGTACTGATGATGTCGTAGTGCGTCGCTGCGGCGGCGGATGCTATAGAGTCGTCTAGATGTGAGCGGAAATTTCGCTGGTCGTGAAGCCATTCCACAAAGAGCGCAAACATGGTTGCTGATTCGCCCGGCAGCCACAACGTAGCGGGCTTGTAGCTATTTCGGCACGGGTGGTTTTGGATCTGGTGACGGAAAAAGGGAGATGCGGTGCATAGCAGGCGACGGTTGACGTGGAATTCGACTTGCTTTGTGCCGATGAGGATTATGACGGTATCGCAGACCAACTTGGGCAGCGGTTTATTAGTAGTAGTATTATTTGTAGTCATGGCTAGGCGGCGTGGTTTGTCCAGATGCTGAACATGTTGAGAATCGTGAGTGCGGTGTATCGGACCCATTGCAAAGCTCTATCATGAATAAAACCGCTGCGAGATACCGGAATTAATACTGCAAAGCAGAAATCGATGTTAGTACTCATAAGAGGAGGAGGGTCATATGCCGGGTTTAATCGGGAGATGACATGGGACAAAGCGCTCTCCCACTTCATTAGCCGTTAGCCTTATCGAATGCAACCCAAGCGTACAATATCTGGGCAAAATGAGCAAATAAAAAGGAAAAAAAAGGCAATGCACAAGGGGAAGACGAGATGATTTGCCACGGGAGAAAGGGCGCCCCGTAATAAATAACAGTCTTCCCCCCTCCAGCCGAAACCTCAAACAAAGGCAGACAATGACAAGCAAGGAAGAAGACGCAGCGAAGATGAACCACATATGCAGAAGTGTTTTGCTCCGCCGCCGCAAAAAAAAAGCCACCCCCAGATCTACAGGTTTTTATGTACTCGTGACACACGGCCTTGAGAGGTCTGTGGATTTGGGTCCCGATTTAGCCTGCACAGAGACCACATTCTGGGTGATGGTGATGCTGACAAGGGTGTGTCGGCAGGGGCATGATGCTAGCTTTTGATTGGAAACGACGCTCCAAGTATACGAGCTTATCGCGGCTATTAAAAGAAAGACATCTTTGTGGCAAATATATAATACCTGTCTCATGACAACGTACAATTGCCCTCTCCTCACAAAGAGAGAACAAAAGGGGTGGTACGCTTGAAGCATACTGAACAATACCTCAAACCTTTGTACGGCGTAGATTAATAATAACGCCAGAGTCGTATTTCAGACACAGCACTAATGCAGAGCCAGTGCCGCAGCCACTTGCATCAAGTTACCCACCACCCCCAGCCCATAACGCGACGTTTCGGTCTCTCTGTTATTATGGTATGGTCAACTCCGAATAGAATGAGCAAGGGGAAACGCAGTCCTGTTTCAGAAACACCGCGGCACCTGATTGGCCAGCCTGCCTTGTCGTCACCGGGATAGGTAGTCCCTTGCCCAAAGGAGTTTAGTCTAGTCGCGCCTCGATGTGTAGTTGAAATTTGCGGAGACACGGACGAGCACCAAGTGGCGCCGCCGTTTCTGCGTTGGTAAAGGATGATTGATGGCTTTGCTTGCCTTGCTGAATAATTAAATGAATTTTCGTTTTTGAGATAATGTGAGAAGAACAGGATTGCGCAATTGAACAGCACCATGTAAGTTAGGTATATATTTGCACAGTGGGAGTTCAAGGTGTGAAATGACACGATGTGACTTGTGAAACGCGGACTCATCACTGACGTGATGGCCATTGCAAATTCTGCAAATAAAAATCACTGACAGGGTCTGTAAAGCAACGCTGTGTCCTGACACCGGCCACAAACTCCGGAAGGTGCCGCGAAGATCCTCGCATCTCAGCCTGCTGATATGTCAATGTATTACACCCGCACTCGCCAGGCTAATCTCCCTGCTGCTTTACACCACGATGACTGCATCAAGTAGCAAGGCATGTCATCACGGCACTCTTCCTCACCCAAGACTGTCCTAGAAAGCCCCTGGGATGTTTCACCGCTGCGCCGCTGCATGGTCCACCGCTGAGCGTGACAGCTCTGGCGATCATCAGCTACCCTTGTCACAACAAAGCTTTACAATGGCCATAGCTCTCAGCGTCAAGGAACATTTGTCGTTGGGTATATTGTAGTTTAATTGCCTCTGCAGAATTGCTGTTGCCAATGCCACGCTAGTTTACGTCCAGAGACCAAAAAAAAACGCCATGTGAAATAAGTAGGTGCTGCGCCTTAAACTTCAGAATTCCAAGCTGTTATAAAATGAAATTGCAAATGCCCAAATGCTTCTTGCCAATCCTCCCCCGCCCTATCCATGAAACACAACGCCGTGCCCGCCGTAAGAAACAAATGAATATCGCGTTTGATAGCAAATATGGGGTGATGCCGGTAAGAGCATCACATCGTCCCTGTTCGTCACCATAGCACTTTGGCCATCTGGATGCAGCACCGTAAAAACACCTCCATCATAAACTAATTGACGCCAACGTTCCGCTCATGCCGGATGCCCATCTCAGTCAGCATCCTGGTCAGTGGTAGTGTCTTCAATCTCCATTGGATCACCAGCAGTGCCAAAAGCTGAAAGTCGTACCGGAGTAGCCTGTAGCTGTCCTGAACTTGGCTGACTGGCTCGAAATGGCTGCGTAGACTGGCTTTGGAATTGCGGCTGCGGCATTCCATTTCCAGTATAAATCGTGGGATCGTGCAACTCTGCGGTACTCGCCGAAGCAGATAGACCGCCTGCCATGTCTGACATTAAAACCCTCTTTGATGGCATGTTTGGTGTGCTGCTATCTGTTCGCGAACGTTTGCTGGCGGAGTCTTCCTGTTCTACAAGTCTGCTGCGCTCATTTTGAATTTCCGCTCTTGTGCGTCGTTCCCGTAGTCGCACCCCGTACTTTTTGCGTGTCATGCTCTGCTTGTTGTTTTGCCTGTTCTTGAGCCGCGCTAATTCGTCCTCCCGCTCGGAGGAATTTTCAATCTTCATGGCAACGTTCATTTGGAAGTTATACTTTTCTTCTACCTGCCTCATTTCCTCGGCGAACTTTTGTCGCTGCTCTGCCGTAAGATGGGCGTACACTGGATCAGAGTCGTACACAGAAGCACCTGGCGACGACATTTGGAAGTTTGAGGGCCCTTTTGTTTTCGGCCCAGCCGGGAGCAGCGATTGTTCGTGAGGTGGTACAGCGTTTTTGAGTAGCGTATCAACAGCACGGAGCGTTTCATAAGTATAGTCTCCGCAAACCTTGCTCCGCGTATGGTAGGTGAGTCCTCCCGTACTAGTGAAGCTCTGCCCGCAGTGTACGCAAACAGTCTTGCTCAGCTGTGCGACGCTTATACTTTTATTCAAGCAATTTGCATTTCGTATATGCTGTTATTACTATTAGTAACCTGTCTTCATGGAAAGGACGCCTTAAGTACTCACCAAGTCCAAGGCTTGTTTGCCACTGCACGGCCGCAGGCAGGTCCTACAGAACTGAATCCCTAGCCTCTTTACCGTTTGCGGTGGAACGGCAGGATAGGTTGTTGCTGGTGGGCTCGGGCCAGCTGGTGACTGCGAAGCAACGATACTGGCGGATATGTTTTTCATCGCCGGAATAACACGCTCCTGCTCAGACGCGCCATTCTGCTCCATGACTACGTCCTCGACATTGTATCCCAAACGTTCCGCACGGGCAAGCAGGTTCACAAGCTGTCGGCCAGGTATCGACTCAAGACGGATAGCCAGCGCCTGATCCAAGAAAGCAGTGCTCGCCTTGGGAAGCAGCTGGGCAGCAACTGCATCAAGCTCCTTTGAGTCAATGTGCGTAGCAACCTCATTGATAGACGACTTAATCAGATTGCTGCCGAGATCTTTTACTGCCCTTGCAAAAACAGGTGGTGAAGCTTTATGAAATACTGAATGGCACTGTCAGGTGCACATGTGTCAGTTACAAGAACAAGAAATGTCGGCGTTCCAGTGAGTGGTATATAACATACGATAAACGAGCTGTGATAATCTGACCCAACCAGAGTCTTGTCAAACATATCTCTAACGGCGTGTCGTACAGCTTCCGGCCGACTCTTGGCCATAAGCTGCTTCAGCTCATTAACCTCGGCCTCATGCTGCTGGTTATCCGGCAGAGTCCGCATCACGGGCGATTTGAACCCTTGATTTGCACTCTGCGGTGTAGCACTGCCATTTTGTTGCGTATTTGCTGGGGCTGGCGCCGGCGACTGTCCTTGTGGCCATGCCGACATGGTCTCGTTATGTGCGCGTACTGCGCCTACGACCGGTGCAACCTGGCCTGCTTGCGCGCTTGCTTGGGGTGGCGTTTGTGAGGAGAAAGCATCTGCAGCCTGGTTCAGAGATTGACGGTGCTGTAGAGCTAGTACGTCAGGCTTAACAGCGGGCGAATATTGCGGTTGCCACTGCGCATGTTGCTGAGGTTGAGATTGGGGCGGCGGATGGTAGTGTTGCGGCGCCTGCTGCGGCACAGGATGCTCCGCCATCGCCATTCCCTCGTGCAGCGAGTGGGCTAAATCAAGAATGGATTCCGCGCTGTATGCAGGAGAAGTTGGCTCATGCTCTTCGAGTGAATGAGCACCACAGTGGCAGTGTGAATCGTGTGAATCGTGTTTATCTCGTTGCCAGCTTTTTTCGCAGGTTGGGCAATCAGATGAAGTTAAACTTTCGGCTTTTGAAGCAGGGGGAGGAAGCAGAGCGGGCTCTTTTGAATCCAAAGCTCACAGCGAGTGCGAAGAGTATGTGCAAAACTGATAGTATTCAGTATTATACAAATTACTGATGCGATGACATTGTCTTGAACGCAGCTCCATGAAAGTGAAGTGTCACTGGCAGAATAATTAATGTGCTAGCGCGTTTTGCCCGTCCAATCAGGGTAGCGCAACAGAGATATTTCTGCCTAATTAATCAGGCGCCATAAGCTAAGTAAGTACATATGGGGCCCTTATTGGATTTTAAATGCATTAGCGCTAATAATAGCCGTAATAGCCGTTTTGCCTAACAATTAAACCCCCTGATTATAGCGCCTAAGCATCATTAATAGCACGTTGAACCTCGTATTAAGTGTCAAAGTATACACGCAGTAATCGCTTATTAACTGTTCTCGTTGCTAATGCTTATTCAAGCCCAATACACACAAAAGTCAACCCCGTTGCCGTTTCAACCCACTCAAACAACCAGTATGGCCGATTCGATGCTATCCCCCCAACGCCTCCTGCTTCATGTCCTGACGAGACCCCTTGCCCATCTCTGTTAGCGCATCCCCCCAAAACTCCCGCCTCATCACCGCCAGATCCAATGTAAGTGAATTCAAAGCCATCATTTCCAGGCACTTATCGAGGGGCCAATACCACCGCGCCGGCACCCGCGCCGGTCGAGGCTTGCAGCCCACGGTTCGAAGCGTCTGTCGTGGTCGCGCCAGCAGCCTGCCAAAGAAGACGCACCTTTCCCCCTAGCGACAGCACGTCATCTGTGCCAGGCGACTCTTGGCAATAATGTCACGCTGGTGGACGAGGAAGCTGTACCGTTTGATCCATTCTTCGTCCTTCCACTTTACATCTCCCGCTTTATCCAACCTGTAGAGCTTCGGCCAGCGTGGCATACCAGCTAGCCCGAGCTCCATTGCTCGCTGGTGGCGCCTGACCCAGGTCATGAAACCGGAGTCGCTGTGATTAATGTAGGCGTCAAACGGCGGGATGATGTCGTCCAGCTCACGTAAGAGTCTGGTCTCGGTGGCTGGGTCGTAGGCCGGCAGATTATCCCACGCTTGGAATAGTCTGGTAAACATGGCGTCTTGTGGTGTCCAGACGATCGTTTCGGCCGGTGCCTCGTTGGCAGTGCGCGTACTAGACGAGTCGTATTCGGACCCGGTGCTGTCGTGTTGCGCCATTGCGGTACAGTCTTCAGTAAAAGTCGACGTATGGATACATTCACAGGGCATAAAGCATGCGTTGTGTTGAGGTGGTTCAGGCACAGACCGATAGTGCAACGTTTTATGGGAGCTGAGTTGGCCGGCATCGCTCCTTCCTCCCGAATCGTTTGGTGACTACTAGGTAGGTAGCAAAGTGAGTTGCCTTTCAACATGGGTCAAGAAGCAGTAACTACTAACCTAGACCTCCTACCTATTCCTTATCACGCGACCTGTTTATCTCGCAGAAGATGTGTGTACCTCATGAACTTGTCGTTCAACAAGATGTGAACAAAGTTTGAAAAATTAAAGTGCGTAATATCATTATTCAGTTTTGGCTAATTATACATAATCGAGGCATTGCTGCACGAGCTTAAACAACAGCCTCCCCAGTCGTCATCAAATTGTATTCATGAGTGCGGAGCTTACTCGCCAATGCAAGCAATCATAAGACGTTCGTAGTCGCCAGACGTCTCACCCTTGATGCGTCTGGCGAGGCTCTGTCTGTATTTTTGCTGATATGCGCCCTTGATTTGAGACATTTCATTGCGGTCCCAGTGGAATCTTACGACTCGGGAGACGAGTAGGACGTCTTTTGTACCCATGCCGGCCATGGCATCTTCGAGGAGCTGGGCAGCGTGCATGTACTTGTCGACGGCATGGCGGAGCTGGAACAAAAGCGCATCTTCCATATGGCCAGAAAATTCCTAGATATGGTTGTCAGTGAGGCGCAGATGATGCCATGTGCCTTGCGAAACTTACACTCTTGATGACCGCCTCCAGGTCGCGGTTAAACTTGTGTTTGTAGGCATGCGCAATGGCGCGAATCTGGTTATCGTTGCGGCTAGAGAGGATGCTGCAGACAAGCACTTCGTCGGTGCCCATCTTGCCCTCTGTGGCACGGTATAGCTCCATTACGTCATTATCAACTTGCTGCTGCACCACAGGTGCCGAATCTTCGGCTCTGTTGGCTGCCAATACCATGAGAAAATGACGTTCCGTTTTGAAGCTGAGGTCGCCTTTGACGGTATCTTCGAGGCTACGGTGATAGGTGCGCTGGTAGGCATCCTTGATAGCCCGGATATCGGCATTTGATCTGGACAAGAGAACGTCGTTGAGCACAAGCTCTTTCGTGCCTGGCCCAGACATGGAGTCGAATAGGTTGTGCACATCGGACAGGAGAGGGCCGCGCGCCAACTGCACAAGCCCCTTCTCAAAGTAACCACTCGTTTCGGACTCAAGGTCGGCAATGAGATTGCGCTTCAAGTTGCGACGAAAGGTCTCTCGAATGACGTCGACTTGCAGCGGATCCTTGTTGGACAGAATCTGGATGAGCGCCTTTTCGTTTGTACCAAATCCCTTCATCGCAGATCGCAAAGCCTGGGCATCACCGCTACCGTCCCATTGAATATGCTGTGGGCCACCGTAGCCCATACTCGGCGGGGTCGGGGGACCGCTGGGAGCTCCAGGAGGAGGTCCGTAGTGTCCTGCAGCCGGAGGCGCGCCATATGACTGCTGTTGATGATGTCCATATTGTCCAGGCGGAGGCTGCGCACCATAGTTTTGCGGCGGAGGCGGTTGGCCGTATGGCTGTTGGTGCGCGGGAGGATATTGGCCTGAGGGCGGCGGAGGCGGTTGGTGATAACCGCCTTGCTGCGGCGGGTACTGTGGTGGGTATTGACCCTGAGGCGGATAATGCCCCTGAGGGGGGTACTGTCCCTGCGGAGGGTATTGACCTTGAGGATGTTGGCCTTGGGGAGGGTATTGCCCGTAGCCTTGGGGCGGGGGAGGCTCTAAAGACTTGTCAGCTTGTCGCAAGCGATATCGTCTGGTGTGCTGTGTAAATACTCACGGCCATAAGGTTGTCCGTATCCTTGGTACGACATTTTGAAGTATTTACTCGCGGTCGGAAAGGGTCGAAGGACAAAAAATTGATCAGAGAAGGGTGCGAAAGAGCAAAGATGGAGCTGAGCTCGTGGTTGCAGGGACGGCTAGTTTTGTAAGCATGACGAAGGCTCGGGCTATTGTCCGGCTCGCAACCCACTGGCGCAAACTGGCGCATGCTCTACATCCATCGTGCCACCTAGTCAACGTGCTAAACGCGTACTGGAGAATGATTATGCCCTATGGAAGAGCGGACTTTGGGCCTATCGACTAACTATTGGTGCGTCGAGGAAGGCTGAGCCAGGCTGTGCCAAACGTCATCGTACAACACTTGTTGGAACACCCCACATGGTCGACTTGGCTTGTACCTTGGAGGGCGACCGGGGAAGGAACTATGCGAGGTGCCCTTTTCTTTGCGGCAAGTTGTGTCGCGGGGGAATTGGTAATCCATCAAGCTGTCAGGTTTTTTTCCCTTTTTTTTCGTTTTTTGTTCTGTATCTTCTAAATAAATATATATCGAATATTTAAGTAGAGAGAAGAATGCAAGCCGAGTCACATGCCACACGATCCTTACCAACACGAGGGGCAGCAATGCAGCCCTTCATGCGGGCACTGCTTCCCCACCTGCTACCCACGAACATGGCCCTGCACCGCCACCGTTACTAGCGCTAGCCACAGCTCGGGGGCTTTGTGGCAAACGACGATGATGCAGCCGAGTGGCTTGTCGCTGCAACGGGCATTCTAACATTAACGATGTGCAGATCATCAGATGATGGGCTAAAATTGGCACGCGACATACGAGTACAGTGTATTGAGGGGGAAAGTTTGGTCAATAGAGTTGGCAACGACCCTCTCAAGCGCGTCCATGCACGTCATGACATACCAAAACATGGGCTGTGGAAACTTGCCAAATAGCAGAGAGAGTATTTCTTTTCTCTAGTTGGCTTGCATGGTCGCTGCATGTGATGTAACAACAGTGCTTTGCAACACCATTTTGTCTCTGGGTGCAAGGGCCGTTAGCATATGTTGGGTGGTGAGTGAATGAGTCTGAGGAGTATTCCAGCCCTGAATTGAGGGTGAGGAGTATCCAGCCATGGCCGGACGGGTTAATAACATACGCGGTATAATATTGCATAAAGCAGCCCATTTAAACAGCGCCTCAAAAACTTTGCAAGACAAAGAGGTTGATTTCTGTCTGCAAGGGAGGGAATACCGGCCTCTCGCTCGGCTCTGTTGGTCGAGGCTGTTCTACATGGTGCTGTGCCGATATCATCCGTCCATCCACACAATTTTCCACAGAAGGAAAGATCCAGGATATACTAGACTCCGACTAGCTTCCTTTTAATGCAATCTCTGCAGATGGTGCATGAAATTCCACCGGCATACAGACTTCACGTATGCACGACATCACTATCCCATGCCGCATTGCCTGGCAGCACAAAGCGGGAAAAGAAAGTGGTTGGGAAAAGAATTAGAATGCTGCTGCCGCTAGTGTCCCAGTGCCCGCTGTAGCCCCGCCCGTCGAACCGCTGCATGTCGCCTGTGGGTCCCAATCTAGGCGGGTTGTTCCTGAGGCTAGCGTATGACGCCTACCTAATTCAGCCATCGGACCACGCCAACCACCAATTATTTGCATCTTCCCAGCCACCACATTCACGCACGACACAGGCGCAGGCAAAAGAGGGAAAAGGGCCTGCGAGCCCGCCTCGCAGGATGGGCAGAATGTTTGGTCTTCACTTTACGCCGCAGATCCGACATTCTTCTCATGAATCTGTCTGCAACCTACAGCTGCATTAGTCTTCCTGTTGTCGACTTCACATTCACTTCGTTCACATTCAACAAAGCACCGTGCTCTTCCACACGAGCACGGGCTTACACACGACAAAGATGCGTGGCTCAACGTCGCTCATCGCCGCCCTTTCCTATTGCCTCGTCACCGCCTCTGCTCTCCCGCACATCGAGCTTCGACCTCGCGCAGGCGCTACAGATTCTGCAACGAAACCATCCTATTCAGTCGTTCCACTCGAACCGGGCGATGACAATAGCGGAAGCGGAGGAGGAGGAGGTGGTGGTGATGGTGGTAATAACTCGCCCCCAAGCGGCGGCAACGGCAACGACGGAAACAAGGATGGAAGCAGCAGTACAACGACTTCGAAGCTGCCTGAGCCAGTCACAGTGACAGAGACTGAGACCGAGACCGAGACCGAGACGATTGTCCAGACGCAAGATCCTGTGACACGCTTCGTCACTGTTGCGCAGGATCCCCAAACAGTTACGCATGTGATACCCACCACTGTCATCTCAATTGTTGACGCTACTGGGGTTGAAACAACTGTTACTGTTACGCAAACGCCTTCCATCTCTACCGTTCCCTCATCCTCTGTTGAGCTACCTTTGCCTTCGGGCTACACGACTTCTCTCGCTGCTACATCAGTCGAGATAGTTTCCAAGACTGTGACTGTGATTGGTGGTCTCCCGCCATCTAACCAGACAGACATCCCCGCGGCTACCAGTATACCTCACTCTTCCAAATCTTCAGGCCCTTCACTATACTCAAGTTTGTCGAGCATTTATCCTAGCCAATCGAGTATAGTTGTCGGGGCGCCAACCATTGTCGCCAGCCCATCAAGCATCATCACAAAGGCGCCGACGACGCAATCCGCCGCCACGACGATGCAGACACCGTGCACAGAGAGCTCCTCTTTGTCAAGCACCCGCACATACGACAACGGACTGTGGCACACGAGCTACCCGCCTTGGAATGCCATCAAAAGTCCAGCGGCCTCGCTAAAGATGTAGCCTTAAGCCTTGACACGCTGCGCTGTGTGCTTAGGTTTGGCTTACGACACAGAAGGAATACGTCTCACGACCATGACCGCAACGCAAAAACAGGAAAACAGATACGATATATGAATTTATTTTCATGGAGGATTTAATATATTTAATTACGATGGATTAACGAATCAAATAGAGACACTTCTTTTGTGCTCGCATGGCGACGAGCTTTGGGTCGGAGGGACATCAGGCAGCATTGCATACATTGCGGAGGAAAAGCCGCGACAGGAGCGCCTAGTACATGGCAAGGCATTTTTGGGGTGGTGGGTTCTTCTTTTCTTTATGTAAATTTTGGGGATGTTTTAATATCTATATTTCTCAATGTTTTATTTATCTCATTATAAAATGCCCAGCAGCTGTTTTGGTGCTATTGTTCAAACGTTGATAGCCGCTTGGTATTGTTCTCAGTCATAGAGTATAGTATGCGCACAATGTGCTCATCAACGCATCATGTACCGCGCTGCATATGTTTCAGTTACACATTGTTCAGTACTCATTCTTTAGAGCAGATGCACTTGTTCACACACTATTACATCTGGCGCCATGTTAAATAAACCAGTGCCCACTGTACAGTCTTCTCGCTTGCCTGGGTCAATACACTCGCAACATTTACCTTACCAAACCAGTCTCTGCATTCCGAAGATTTTCGTACCATACCCTCTTGTTGGACTTTCAAAAATGCTGCCCGGATTCATCGGTCAAGAAGGTCAAGAAGTCACAACGACAGTCCCTGATGAGACTCTCGTACCTACTACACATACGCCGCCACCCTCCGATAACGTCTCATCTTCAGTCGCAACACAGCCATCTGCAGAGTCCGAAACCAATATCCCGCAAAACAAGTATCTGGATACCACAACGGCTCAAAAACAAACCATTATTATTGCCTCGATGCTTGGATTCGTCATCCTTGCTACGGTGCTTGTATGCGTTATCCTCGTCACCGTGCGAAGAAGAGTGCGCAACAAGGCTCTTGCTGCGCATAAGGCGGGGGTGAGTGATGCGGCCAAGGAGCTGGACGATCGCACTGCGGCTTAAGTTGGGTTTTCCTCGTTTTTGTTTGCTATTACACGGTAAATCTTCTTGCAGAGTCGGTGACATGGTAGTTGTGCGAGGTGGAGAGGCGGTGTACCATTTGCTTGAGGTTTCAGCGGGGAGTAATACCCTTTTTTACACAATCAGTTCAGCAGTAAGGATATCATTTTATAGAGACAAATTTTAGCCGGTTTTGTTGCGTTTATATATACTCGTCAGTATCGTGTTTTTGTTCGTAATGTGGTTTAGGTAGAAAGCTAGTCGAGCATTGGTACCTGATCGGCACATGTCAGGTACCCGACCACAACTTCAGTGTAACCTTGCAACCCGTCTGCGCATGCGCCTGACTTCTTCTTAGAGTAACGCATGAATTACTGCGTTTATCCATTCACCGACATTCTCCACGACTCAACACTCTTTATAAGTCGGCGGGTTAATTACAGATCCCCAATCGGATGCATGCCATGATCGGGTTCTTGACCCACTGCTGGGCAGCAATTTATGATATAGACGCTACTCCATGGGTCTTTACATGCCATATATATAGCGCAGAGATAATCCAGGTAGCACTTGGGCTACATGAGATGAAATTTGCATGTTTCAAAGGTTGAGACGGACAAAGTTATAACCAGGCAGGAAGGTGGCTCTGACGCAGAGTTGGGTACAATCTTCGCTGGATAAGATCCAACACTTATACAATAATACAAACAACTCCCGAATCAACATCAACGCAAATTTTCTATCCAATGAAAAACACAATGTCGACAATCCAAATTGGCAACCGGCCGCTCAGAACATTTTCCTTTGCAGTTCTGATAGTTGTGGCACTGCTCTCGCAAATCACGTCGGCCAGCATTCTACCAGCGCAATCTCACACTCTACAAGCAAGGGCGGAAGCAGTTGGCGGAGCATGCTCAAATGAAGGGCAATGGAATTGCATGACACATACATGGCAGCGCTGTGCAAGTAATAGATGGAGCGTCATCATGGACTGCGCGGCGGGAACCATCTGCACACCGGCTGGGCTGACCAATGACTTTCGCGTGCAGCACGATGGGAGCGCGAATGGAGGCACCGCCACAAGCGGTGGGAACCCGGGTCCTGGCACGAGTTCTGGGTCGATGAATAGGGCAATGAGTTTTGTTGCGTTGCTGGCTGTCGTCGGAGTTTGGGGCATTAGCTGAGCGGTGATTAATGGGCGTGCTGCGAAGAATGCTTCTACACGTTGATGGTTTGAATCTTTAGGGTGGCTCATACAATCAAGCTTTTTTATTTGTTTACTTTTACGGAATACATCTTCTATTCAACGGACATGTATACGGACCGTAGAATTCGAAGTGGTTGCGCACTTGTCAGCGTCCGTAATTAAAGCTACTCATCAGGCATTGACCCCTGCGTGCAAACGATATCTTCTAGAGTGCTTATACCAGCATTCTGAAGAATTAAAGAGCGACTCGTTTATATTGCGGAAGCGGGCTAAGCAAGCCCGATTGACAGGCGTCGTTTTTAAAGTAGAAGACGGCATGCAGCCCGACTTTGCGGCGTTTCAAGCAAAGTCCGGCGCTAAGAGCGGAGATGTGAACCGTTAGTGACGCGTTAAAGTATATATTAATTGCCTTCTTTCCATCGACGGATTACCTCTCCCTTACAATACAACCAATTTTCAAGGTCGAAACTCGCTGGTATCTGACCCAGCATGTCTTCCAAGGGCACCATTCTCGTGACGGGCACAAACGGCGGCCTAGGCACTGCAATCGTCGGCCGCATCCTCAAGACGCCCTCACTTGCGGACAATTACACGGGCGTCTACACTGTCCGTAAAACCGCGACTGCAAAAAACTTACAGAATGCGCTTCAGGCAGCGCCAGGGTCGCATCGCCATGAGACTGTAGAGCTGGATCTCTCGTCGCTTGCACATGTGCGCTCTGCTGCTGCGGACATTAATAGCCGCGTAGAAAAGGGCGAGATTCCGCCTATCCGGGCACTGGTTCTGAATGCAGGTTATCAGGATCATACGGATCTCGTATGTCGCGTTGCAGCCCCTCTAATGAGAGGGTTTTTTTTTTGTTCTGGACTAATTTTACGGTTATAGACATTCACAAAAGATGGCTTTGAAACGACATGGCATGTCAACTACTTGGCCAACTTGCTGCTCACCCTGTTGCTCCTGCAGAGCATGGACAAGGAATATGGCAGAATCGTCATGTTAGGTAGCTGGTCTCACGAGTAAGTCATCTAAACTGTCTCCTTCTGGAAGACTTTTAAAAAGGTAAATCTGACATGATCTAGCGACAAGGATCCGCGCAATGAAACTGGAGGCAATAAGCCCTTTGCCGACCAAAAATGGCATGCCTTTCCTGGCGTAGAGGCGCTTGCAAAGGGTGAATGGAGCACGCCACAAGACGACCCTAGTTGGTTAGCTGGTTTCCGCCGCTATGGCGCAAGTAAGCTCTGTGCTGTCATGTTCATGTAAGAACATTGCCCCCAACCGAAAGCTGGCAAAAAAAGGTAGTACTCGTAGTCATCGCTGACCGCGCTTTACGTCATAGGTACGAACTTGCCATCCGTCTCGGCAAAGACCCAAAGCTCTCCAACATTGCCGTGCTCAGCGTCGATCCGGGCGCCATGGCAAGTGACTTGGCCCGCCGTGGCAGCTTCTTCATACGCTTTGTCACTTCCAAAGTTCTACCGCCATTTGCTACTGTTAGCTCGTGGTTCAGCCCCAACGGCACGTTGCGAACGACGACGAAGAGCGCGGGAGATGTTCTAAGCGCCTGCTTTGACGTTGAGACGCCACCGAAGGGGAGATTGTTGTACTTGAATGGGTCGGATGAATTCGAGACGTCGGAAAAGGTAAAGGATGATGAGCTTAGAGAGCAAGTGTGGGAGTATGGCGTCAAAGTGGCCAAGATTGGAGCAAACGATACTCTGCTAGAGAATTGGCAGTGATGGGGGGGGACCGCGGTTGGTTTAATATCAGAGCTAAAGGTAATTATAATGTATTTCAAGTTGTTGTATGAGCTATGCATTATTGCAGAGTATGGATATCCATCGGGGGCAAGCTTCTGAGAAAATCTACGCCACAATTTCAGGCACTAGCCACACGCCGGACGATGCCAGTCTGGGCGCCAATGCAAGGGTTACATGGAGCCCGCACTTGGCTACAACATGAAACTAACCACAGTTTGCAGTATGCAGGGTCACATGGGGAATGATTGCAAAAAAGACTGTCACGTACGTGCGTTGTAGCCTTGAAGTAGGGCGAGCGAGACCTCGGCCGGGTCCGTGGAGTAGTTTCCGAGAATTGCAATTTGTTTTATTTTATTAACCAGGCTTGTGAAAAAGGCAAAGTATAGACGAAACACTCTCTCGTCAAACATTAAAATGAAAACCCCCCCGGCAATGTAGCTGTCCCGCACCAATCGATGGAGGAGAAGCTCTGGCTGGACAGGGCCTGAAACCGCAACCGCTTCCAGGGGTTGACGGGCCGCAACTATCTATGTGAATTTAGGTATTCGGTTGGTGGGTAATGGTTCGTTGGAATATCTAGACTATTGCAAGGGCGGTCACTTGAAGGGCTAGCCGTCAGATGCAAGCAGCCATCTCGCGATGCAGGTACCGCGGTTTAGACGCCCGGGGAGCTGCACAGATGCAGTGTAATGAATCCAAAGGAGTTCGAGGATACAAAGGTGGAGATGGGGTGAGGATTACACTCGAGATTAAATACAGACCTGCTGCCGATTGAAGAGTGGTGCTTCTGGTCGAGTTGCTGCTTGTTGAAAGGGACGACATTTCGTACGAAAGAGAACAGCGATATACGGTTCAGGCTTCATTACGACGTCTTTATTCTCCACGATATCGTCCTAACTTGTCGTTCAGCATCTTTGTCTACCTGCGAGCCATTAACAATCGGGTTAAACCCCCAGCAGAATAGGCAGGGCCGCCGACTTCTATTCGATACATTTGTCATACGCCTCATATTCTATTCACCGCATCTCTCCATCCATCTCTGCGCACGGGATACTGACTCAAACAATACCGACCTGTTTCTTTTTGTCGAGCATCGACGACAGCTGATTGTGTCTTCCAGCCCGGCAATAGCGCAGCTCTCACGGACCATCCGCCCGTTCCTCGTCTCGAAACAGTCTCTTCGTTTGCCAGTCTGTGTGTACGAGTACGCCAAACTGTTGCGAGTTCCCCCCTGCGTCATCTGGCCCCAGTCATTCTCTCCACTGAACAAGGGAATCGAGAAAAATAGAAACACTAGCGGGCAGCTAAGGAAGGCCCCGCCAAGACACTGTCAAGTGCGCCGCCGAGCCATGCCCTAAAGTGCCATACTCGCCACTAAAAATACCCGCTATTTACAGGCTCCCGCTCCCGCTCAACCACTGAAACAGGGGCTGGTTGGTACCAGGGACGACGCCATCATGTGGGACCGTCGCAGAACTGCCACAGCAGGCCCGCCACCACCGCTGCTCAGCCGCCGTCATTACTATTCCCAGAACCCTGAGCAGAAGCAGCAGAAGCGGCTGGTGGGCGATGACTGCCTTGTTGCCCTTGCAGACGATGGCCGTATATTCGTAAACACGGGCAGTGATAACGACTCCGACGCCGACTCCGACGTCGACTCCCATTTCAACGCAGACACTAACCATCACCACCACGACGGCCTCCATCCTTACAACTACGAATACGTCTGTCAGCCTGACCTCGACTTTTCCCTACACAACGCCCTCGGAATCAGAAACGTTACTTTGAAATATCGCATTCACAAAGGCAAGGCTGTGCGCCAAACCTTGTACCAGAACTTGTGAGTAGAACTACGAGTACAACTCCCAGCTGCCCTGCCCTGCTCTGCTCCGCCGCCCTACCTCTGGACAGATGGAACGAGACCGTTAGCCCCGTCGTTTGTGTGTGCCCTTGTCGTTCAGCCCAACCGAGTCTAAGTCTAGCCCAGACTTCATCGCAATCGGCTTTGATGGGCTTGCTCTATCCACTTCCACAATCGCGATACCTTTTTACTCGGTTCAGTCATACATGCAGCGATTTTGTGTTTATTTTTTTCTTTTTCCTTTTTGGTCGATCCTCCCCCTCGCGCAAGCCCAGGCCGTCCTGGAATGCACCTCTGCCGCTCGCCTCGCGTTTCCCACGAATTAGCTTACACTCTAGCTAACATCAACTTCCTTTTTCTGATCTAGACCGCGTCTCTCTCTACGCGAGTCGTCGCCGTCACGCCCTATTCGCGAACCTCCTCCTAGAAATCCTCGTCGTTTACAGCAATCGCAATACAAAACTGTTCTAGCCCCGCGACCGCCTTCTTCCATCTACAACCAGGACCAAAACTGCCCTGATAGCACAGACGACGACACTGAGCACAGCGACGACCACGCTTTCCGTCCCAAGACGACTACCAGCCTCGACGCTGCGTGCTCCAGAATGCTCCCACCAACTCTGGAGCTGGTCTCGCCGCCAAGCTCTCCCGACAATACTGCAGAGCGGAATCAGTACGTTCATGTTTTCGCCAGCCTTTGTGCTACTCCGTTGCGCACGTGTGTGACGCCGACTTGGGCTGATCGTGGCTAACATACTACTATAGCCTCCGTGAAGATAATGTCTCACCTTTAGATTCTGATGTCTCGCTGGACGAGTTTGTCAGGAAATTAAAGGGCCCAAACCGTAATCGCCCCTTGACAAATTCAACACAACGGAGTACTACGCCGGTTCAGCTTCGAGATCATCCTCTTCCACAGCTCCCGCACGAAACCACGCTGGATGATGCGCCAACGGAAGATATCCGTCTTAGGCTGCCTAGCCAGCAGCTGCACTATCCGGACCCTCAGCAAATGCGAGCCGCTGGGACCGATATTTCAAGATGGCAGAGACGGGCCGCAAATCAAAATAAAAGAAACAGCGTCGGCCCAATGCAAAGTTTGGCCTCCAACAGCGCTGTAGGGCCATATCCTTATCAGGCTGGCGATTCACCGCCACCATCCTTGGGTCAACGCTTCAGACAAGCTGCTGCCAGGTCCAAAGTGCAGCCCATAGAGAACAGACCTCCGTGGCAAGGCGCCAGTGGCAGGGAGTCAATGGTCAATCCTATGCACGATGACCTGACAGTATCTCCGCTAAACATTCCTTCTCGAATCAAGCGAGCCTCTGGCAGAGGCGACGGCAGCCTTCGGAATAGACTGTCTCACATTGGTCATTCTCGCGATGGATCATCCGGCCCTTCTACCTCCATGCGCAAGTTTCTCTCGTCCAAGGCACACAGAAAGCCCACAAGCATGGCCATCTCGTCCCCAATGGATCCTGGCCACTGGGACTCTGGCACCACCGGAGTAGACTCGTATCCTAGTCCGCCATCCGAGTCATCGATGAAGCGCTTTTCTCAGTTCCCATTACAGCAGCCGCCGTCTCCATCCCCCATTCAGCTAACCTCTGGAAATCAAATCAAGAGGAAGCCACCTCCACCAACTCGGGTTGATGGAAACATACCGCATGCCAATCCGTTGGCGTCCAGCCCGGTAGACCCAAATGAGCTCCCGACGGCGGCGTCTCCAACACCGCAGCCTCTGCCTTCGCCGCCTGCAGAGAAAAGTAACAATCCGAAGCAACTCAGCATTACCACAAATGCTACTACAGCTGCGGGAACACCGCGTCCCGACACCGGGTCCGAAGCATCCTCGCCGCTCTTACATACTATAGATTCTTCAACTCCTGTCATGCAGCGCGGTCGTCCTCTGCCGAAAGCGGATAACATTCGCTCAGCGTCAAACTCGTCAGCTTCTTCCTCGCCTCTCCAGTCTCCCAGGGTGGACGCTGCGCGGCCTCTGACCAGCAGCGCGGTCAATTCCCCCAGGCCACCATCTGCCTTGTCATCCACCAGCAAGCCCCTCCCGCCTGCTCCGCCCGAGGTCTCTGCTAGTGATCGAGTCGCACACCTCACAGCGCAGCTCCAGGGTCTGGCGAATCGCCGGATCAACATCAACCGCTGCGTCAAGCAGATGACGGAGCTGATGCCCGCCGACAGCATCATGGCTAGCTCAGACGTACGGCAACGGCGAGAAGAAGAGAAGAAAAAGGTCGAGTCGCTGCGGGCAGAGTTGGCAGAGGTTCAACGTGAGGAGTATGAGCTCGGCTTAATGTTGCATCGAGCATATAAGCGTCAGGACAGGGAGGCAGAGTACGAGCCTACAACGTTGTGGGTGAGACGCGTCGCGGCCTAGGACGACTTTAATACGTGCAAACATGTTATAAGCATTGGAGTTGGTCGGTAATGATTACTTTTCTTGTATGTAGTAAAAAAAGGAAGTAGATAGTGTCTTGAATGAAACATGAGAAACGACGTACGTTAATTACCAGCTAAGACTCCCCAAAACTCGCATGCTAAGTGGTGTGATTCCTTGCATGATTGTCTGATGCATACATGCTACCACTAGGCCGTAAACACACAGGCAGGGAAATACAATTGTCAAACCCAGAGTAAAAGACAAGAAATGGCCCACCATGACGAGCAGCCAGATAAGTTGTTTCGTTTGGCGCGTCAGGTGCACAAAGGGCGTGAGTATGATAGATAGAAGTGAAGCTACAATGTAGCGGATGCTGCTGATGCGTATAGGCGGCAGCGAGATCTTTGGTAGCTCGTAATTGGAGAGATATATACC
Source organism: Lecanicillium sp. LEC01 (assembly GCA_002242745.2). NCBI lineage: Eukaryota > Fungi > Ascomycota > Sordariomycetes > Hypocreales > Cordycipitaceae > Lecanicillium > Lecanicillium sp. LEC01. Next base: position 100,277 of record NIWZ02000066.1, read on the forward strand.
ACGCAGCATACCCACAAAGACGCGGGTGATCCATTTCAATATAGACAATACCGACTCCAATATTGTGCATGCTAAAGTATAGACTTTTTGCAGATTGTGGGCAATTGCAGCTGCTCGACTGCAGATTCTGGCGACGTAGTACCGCGTTACATCGTTCCATGCACCGGCTAATATAACCAGCTCACCCGCACAAACAGCCAAAGTTTCCCTCGCTTTCCAGCGAAAGTGGGACAGTGCATTAGCCAAAATACACGAGCCGCGCCTCGTAGCAATAAAGGAGCCGGAGAGGGCCGATAGTGCGGTATCGCGTGTAAGTGCCCCGCGGAGCTGCGCGCGAGAAGGCGCAGAGAGCAGCGCTACTGTGAGGATGGTGAGCGGGAAGTAGTACCAGTCTGGTACGAGCTGCGGGTAGATGTAGAAGAGGAGGAGACAGCTTAGGATTTGGATGTAGGCGTGCTTGCGGGAGCGGGGGAGGAGGAGTGGTGCTGTTATCATTGTTGGTCGTGTAAGTGCGTTCCTGGATTTGGTATGAGTAAAAAATAGTTGCCGAAAAATGGGGAGGGGCAGGCTTCTAAAGTATTAAAGTATGTATATATAATATAATACCAGAGCCTTTTTTAAAAATTTGTTACCTGTTTTGGACCTTTTAGAATACTTGGGGGATTTAATTCACTTTGCAGGCTGTTCTCTTTGTTGAGAGGGCTGTTGCAGGTTGAAAGGCGGCTACCCTGCGTGTAGAGACAAAGAGGCGTGGTACTGTTTAAGAACAGCCAAACGAGGATATTTACTGGTTTCCAATGTTTTATTGACGATTGTTACTTGTTTGGCTTGGTTTCCTAGTTTGTGAATAATTAAAATAACTTCTAGTTTGCGTATTTCCCAAGTTGCTCGTTTGATCGTATTTGCTGCGTTTAGCTTGGCGGTAGAACGAAGCGAAAGGGAATACCTAACCTATGTAACAAAGTTCTCAACTAGGTAAATTAGGTACAAGGAATTAAACACAGGAAAGTAGAGTGAGGGGAGGAAAATATCACAGTGGAAAAAGGGTAGATAACGAAAGTGATACTTATTGCGCTCTATGTAGCCGGAGTAGAATCACGGCATGCTTTCTACATGTAATAAATTATGTACGTGGAATACTTCTGTAACATGAACCAAATTTGCTCAACTAACAGAAAAATCCCCTTTGTAAATCTAGCTGCACAAAAACTTGAGCACCACAGCATGGAACCTCTCGGGATCCGAAATCTGCGGCGCGTGTCCAAGATCATGGAAGCGGTGCAGCTTTGAATTGGGAATCTGCGCCGCAACCTCGGGACCAAGCTCGTCAAAGTGGCCCAGCTTGGCAGCAACCTCTGGAGGCGCCCACTGCGCGCCAATTGCCGTCTTGTCCTTGTCGCCGACAATGAGCAGTGTCTTGGGCTGCAGGTCGCCAAAGTAGGGGACCACAGGCTGCGTGAGGACCAGGTCGACGATTTGGGCCTGGTTTCGCAGAAAGGCCTCTCGCTCGGAGCCGTAGTAGATGTTGATGAGCATGCGGACCCAGGTTGCGTATGACTCCTTCCACTCGCCGACGTAGTACACGGCCTGCTCGTAGCCCTTGATGGCTTCGTATGTCTGCGCTGCTTCGGCCTTGTAGCTCTGGTCCATGGGGATGTAAGGGACGCCCTTTTGGACGTAGTCTTCCAGCCCAACGGGGTCGACTAGGATCAGCTTGTCGACCTTGTCAGGGTACTGCAGGCCGTATCGGGTGGTGAGCATGCCGCCGAGCGAGTGGCCCATGACAATGGTCTTGTCGATGCCGAGGGCATCGAGGAGGCCGCGCGTGTTCATGGCCAGCTGATGGAGACTGAATTGGTACGTCTCGGGCTTTGTGCTTTTGCAGAAGCCAACCTGGTCTGGAGCAATCACTCGATAGCCGACTTTGGTGAGCAGACTGATGGAGCCCTCCCATGTTGGGCCACAAAAGTTCTTGCCGTGCAGCATGACGATTGTTTTGCCGTTGGCTCTGTTCTGAGGAGGGACGTCCATAAAGGCCATTTCTAGCTCTTGGAACTGGTTGTTGAAGCGAAAGACCTTGACTGGCCACGGGTATGTAAAGTTGGAGCCGTTGAGGTCGTCGGGGAACGGGCCATTGTCAATTGTGCCATTCGCCTGCGCCGAGGTGAAGCCTGCAAGAGCCAGGCCGCTGGCGATGAGGGCGCTGACCGAGAATCGCATGTTTGGCTTGATTCGACAAGTGGCTAGTTAGTGTCACCGTAGATTAGACTGTGAGAAGATGAAGAATGCCCGTGGTGAAAGGTTGCGACGGACGTTGCTCCTGGGTGTAAAACGCTCCGACGTGTAATGAGAATTGGATGTTGAGGCAGCGTCAACAGGGACTTGGCTTTATTATTGACGCCACGTCCTGCCGGGTGGTTCAGGCTGTCGGCAGGCCAATTATGCAAAAAGCAGCAATGTCAAGGTGCACTCAAGTCGCCAAGTTTTGGGCTGTTGGCTGCCGTCCGGTGATATTTGGACGGGGAACCGGATCCCTGTAACGACGCCAGGAAGCCCGATGCAGGGAGGTGGGGGTGGCCGCGGAGAAAGCGAATCAGTGGGAGTGGGCGCTGGCGAACAGTTAATTTGGTCTACACTGTCCCATTTGCAGTAGGTGAGCCGTTCCGGCGCCCACTTTCATCCGCACGCCATGTGGCGATGCTGTACGAGTACTTGTAGAGACAGAAGCTTGTTCGGATGAGATGGAGCGACTAATAGTCTGGTAAGCAAATAATGAACGCTCAGCGCAAAACGAGCACCACGAGCTTGCTTGCTAGTGGAGCTGACAGGGCCATGTATGGCTCGTTACGCGAATAAAGCCGTTGGAGAGCTGGCGGCGCCACGTGTAAAGCCTGCTCGCTAAAAGGATTGATGCACCTTGTGCCTGGCTGGTGAGTATGGGCTGCTCTACGCCGGAGACTTATCAACTGTTTTTGTGTATTCTAGCATCCACTTCAGCCTCCAGCCTTGGAAGTAAGCAGTTAGCCTATGCTTCGGATAAATACTAGTTCACACTGAGGCATTGGCTTCCCTGCTTATTTATCAGTAGTATCCAACTATGATATAACATAAATATGCCTTGTTGCTCACGGAAGGGACCAAACCAAGCAATCGTCGTCGGAACATGTTAACGGCTTATATATTTAGTTCTTTCAAGAACCAAAAAGAGTTATGCGTCGTGAGATATTTATGTACAGTATGCATGCGGCCCACACGGCGAATTACATCTGATGGCAACCTGAGGCACATTCTACTCACGAGTAGGAAGGTACATACTTACAAACGCAGTCTGGATAACACTCAAACCTCAAGCGCAGCAAATCCCGCAATACAGAATCCGTCCCCTACATAGCCAGGCCCCTGCATTTGTTGCTCTCGACAGCTTCCGAATCTAGAAGGCCTGCAGAAGCCTCTAAACGAGGCTGGGAGCCAAGCTGGGCAAAGATTGTCGCTAATTTCTGAGACCCTGGCGCCACGAACTACGACCGACGAGGCAGCTGGCTACTCGTATTTTCACTCTTCACCAACAAATGATCCTGGAACTCGTGGCTGCAGTCATCTATGCGAGAACATGCCAGCAATTAGCGCATTCTCCATAGTCATGCATTTGCAAGACAGCGGGCTCAATGAGCTGCAGAGCACGCCTCATCACTCTTAAAGTTTGGCGCCGAGGGATGAAGTCGCCCAACAGCCCTGTCGTCTTCATCCGTGAGATCCAGGGCAATGCGCTAACGTCATGTCCACAATTGTTCAAGAGCGGGGGACGTTGACTCCAAAAGTTACCGTATTGCTCCACCTGCATAGAAAGACATTACATGTGAATTGATGTCTCTTATACCGAATTGCTGCAGCTGCAGAAAGACGAGAGGCTAGCCAGGACGGTGCATATGCGCCCCAGCAATACTTCAGCCGCCGCTAACCACTGCCATGGATCTCCGCCTATAAGCGCCGGGCATCTCTGCAGGTTTACTACATCTCGAAAGGTGTAGCTGCAAGGAGCATTGGCAATATAGAGTCCTCCGAGAAATTGTGACCTCCGAGGCGCCATTATATCATACTGAGCACGCCCAAGTAGGTCGCCGTTTTAGCCTTAAGCCGGGCATAATAAAGCAGGGGCGTGGCATGGCTAACCAACTTACTCCACACCCTTGCCTCGTGGCGGTGGTGTAAGCTTGGGTCAACTGAATCATCAACAGAGCAGAGTTGGCCGATACTACCTTTAGAACATGTTGCGCCAATTATTGAACTACGCCACCATGCTGCAGGATGCAATTGCATTCCAGGGGAGACCAGTATTCCGCCACCCAGAGTTGCGGTGTCCTTGATGCTTCGACACGGTTTCCCGTCTTGAAGGGCTGTGTTAAGGTGAACGGGATTGGTTGGACCAATTGTCCAGCTTCCACTTACGGCCCGGATCCCAATTCTCTTGACAAATCGGATGGGGGGTTTTTCTTTTTTTTGAACTTGAACGCCTGCATCATTTCGCTTGGGATACAGAGCTCTCGGTCAGCCTCGCTTCATCCAGCTCTATAAACTTCTTACAAGGCTCGTAACAAGGACCCCGGGCAGATGCATGTTCTCTATTGGTGACAACCAACGTGGCTTCCACACAAGGCGACGCGCCAGACCGGGTCATACATATGTGGTAACCCATCCTGCGTCTTACGGCTTGAGCCTCTTACGTCTCGTCTGACTCTATTCCTTATCGTTACCCTATCGGAGATCAGGCAGAGCGCAGTGTTGTGGTGGTCAATGCCGGTTAGTTCGGGTCATTATTAAACCACCTTTCGTTTACTCATCCGGGGTTTCGGCTTGCATTGGGGCACTTCTTTGTTTTGCATAATATACACGGCCGTTTCCATATCGCGTGACTTCAGTCGCCCTGAACAAGACAGCTTATTGTATGGCTCGTTTTCCGGCAACATCAACTATTCTTTGAGACCTTATTACTCTCACAATACGGAGTAGTCGGAGGATGGCGCCGTTCGAGAGCCATAGCGCCGAAAGCCACGCCAACTATGTGCGAATACCTTGCATTGTCTTCTTTGTCATCACTCCAGTCTTTGTTGGCATTCGAATTTACAACCGAATATCACGACGCACTGGGCTTGGCTGGGATGACGGCACCATTATTTTATCATTTGTACGCTGGACCACTTCAATTGGAGACTGTCATATTCCTTTCCACGGATGTTTTGGTAACACTGTCTATTTAGGCATGCACTCTGGCAACCACGATCCCGATGATGTTCTCTTGCAACCATGGTTTCGGAAAGCATATCAGGACTATACCAACAGAGGATAAGCTTATTGCGCTTCGGGTAAGATGAATAAAACCTTGTGCAACTCAAAACTTGTGTTTTCTTTGGTGTACTTTGCTAACCGACATGAAGCTTTTTTACGTAGCGCAAATCTTCTACAAACTCACCATTAACCTAACCAAGGCGTCGATCCTGCTCCTCTACCTCCGTATTTTCGTCCAGCGATGGTTCCGCATCTGCTCATACATCCTAATGGCACTGACCCTGGCATACATGGTTGCTACGACGGGTGCCTCTATCTGGCAGTGTAGTCCTATTGCTGGGGCCTGGGACAAATCTCTTCGCCCAAATTGCATCAGCCTGACCAAGAACTGGTACGCTAATGCGGGCTTTGCTATTGCTACTGACGTTTTGATCCTGGCTTTACCTATGCAGCCAATTTGGAAGAGCAAACTGCCTGTGAATCAAAAGCGCGCACTCATGTTGGTCTTTGCTCTGGGAGGCTTGTAAGTCAAGCGCATGACTGTCCCGCTCGAAAATGGCTGCTAACTTTCCGCTTTCTCAAGTGTCACCGTCACCTCCATTCTTCGTGCCACGACACTCGATTTTTCGACGACCTCTCCAGACATAACATGTTAGTCGCTATTGTGCAACTCCACTTATGCGCTTTGAAGGCTAATGAGCTGCTCTACAGATGATATTGCCTCTACTCTCTGGACAATGATTGAAGTGAATGTCGCCATAATCTGTGCTTGTCTACCTATGTGCCGCATGGTCCTCGCCTGGATTCTTCCTGGTGTCTTTGGTTCAAACATCGACCCCAGCACGCCTAAGAACCCCAATTCCAACACTTCAGATCCCACAGTCACCATCGGCCAGCTACGCAGTCGTTCAATAGATGGTGAATGGCATCCATACATAGGACCAGCAAAGCTGGAAGGCGTCAATCACATCGTCGTCCATCACCCCGAGCAGACGAGCGAAGAATACATTTTACAGCCCATGGATCAAACCGTCAACAACGATGAATATGATGGAGCTATACGCAAGACGACCCATTATGAGGTCTCGTATGAGCAGGATAACGACTTGGGACAGCCTTCATGCAAGACACGCGATGCGTCAATTTAGCAACTAACCGGGTGCACGGTTACCTTTTTCGGTGTTGGTTTGAATTTTACGTTGTTGGGTACGGAGTTTGGTAACGTTACAGCAGGACGACACGGTTTCGACAGCACGGGTCCTACGGATTGCACGAATTGCACAGACGTTATTCATTTTACGATTCACGCTCTCTTTCTTACTTGTGTCCCGGATCTGCTGTGGGATATATTTATACAACGGCAATTCAAGCACGGTGATTTACTTGATAAAATAGCACAAATCTTGTAAAGGAATTTTCAATATGCCGTAGTTTGTATGATACGAGTGTGTAATAGTACAAATAAAACCCGTGTTGCTCTCCTCCCGACACAGTCAGGGTCTAGCTCATACCCTCCATAAACTCAACACGGTCGAGTAGCATTTGGCGGTATCCCATATACTCCCTAAGTCCATCCCAGTCAGCGCCCATCTCCTCACCGTGACGCCATGGCTCCTTGAAACCCCACGCGAGCGCAACCTTGTCGAGCGCTGCGCGCTCCTCCTCTCGCATCCAGCGGTAGCGTAGCGGCGTACCAGGCGTCCAGGTCACACGCTTCATCTGGTCCTTGTTGCTAAGCTTTGCAATCATTCCCATGGAGCCCACAACGAACAGATAGCCTGAAATACCGGCGATACCGATACCTGTAGCAGTCACCATATCCATGGTATTTTGCCAATACGCTGCGTATGCAGTTGACAGGCCAAAAATGCCAAATGGTAGTGTCGCGAGACCAATTGCAGGCGCTGTACCATGCTTGATCAACTTTTGCCGCCGAAAAGCCGGTGTGGCTACACCAGCTTCCACAATTCCCAGCGCGGCATCCAGGTTCTTAGCTTCAATGGCCGTCTGAAGCGCCATGTCTGCAATACCCAGCTCAACCGCCCTAGTTGCCGCATTGGGATTCTGCGCAACGTACTGAATCTCGCCATCCTTGACGACGGGCTTGCGCTTTGTGGCAAACAGCCCAAACACGGCGGGCAGCGACTCGGGCCGGCCAAGCTGATTCTGGATCTGCACGTACAGCGCGAGGAACTCGGGCGTCATCTCGACATTTTGGTTGGTGATAATGGTGTAGGCGGCGTACGAGACGCGGCTGATGGCGTCATTTATTCGCCCGTCAATGGGCAGCTTGGCGCCTGTTCGCTCGGCGCCAAGTGAGGCGAGTCGCGACGCTGAGGCCTTCGATTGCGCTTCGGCGCGCTTGAGTTGTGGGTGAAGGCTAGCTGCCGCACGCAGGCAGGATTGCAGCGCGGCGGTCGTTAGTTGCTTTGCGGGTATGCCGTCGACTGAGAGGAACTTTTTGCAGCTGTCTTCTGCCATGCTGGCTAGCTCGGGCGGTTCCATTCTTCGCTGTGCCGTCGTTGGGATGGCGGATTGCTCGACAGGGAGAGCTTCGTCGGCAGCATCGGCCGTACTGACGTTGCTGGCCCATCTTGCGGGAAATCTTGTGCTGATGAGAGTTTGAAGACCATTTTGCTTAGCGCCCGCAATGGCGCGACGAGCAAGGAGTTGGGTTGTGGTTGTTTGAGTCGTTGTTGGTATTAAAGCGCAGGACTGGCATACGAAGCCGGCGACTCGACGGGAGCCGGTGGGCCTCATTGTGGCCAGAATGCAGGCCCCAAGGGACTGTTAAAAAATTGGCTGCCAAGCACAGAATAATTACCGTACCGCAGGTTTGCAGCGGACAGTATCGCGGAAGGCTGATCTGTTGAATGTCATTGACTACTAGACAGACCCTGGAAGAATTTCCGCCGTACAGCTGGGCACAAGATGATGACTAAGTGGGTCAGGAGTGTAAATGAACCAAACGCAGACATTGCATTTTGCTTCCCTTGAAGGAACGGAACGTCGCTGAAGAAGTTTTTAAGTAGACATGTATCTAATTCTGCTTTATAGCATAAGGAGTAGCCCTTCAATCGTCCGCGTCCGCTTGCATAGTACATACGCGGAACGAGGCACTCAGTCGACGCACTTCCACAGGGAGAACATGATGAAAGAGTACAAACGTTAACCAGAGGCTCACTTGAGAGTTACAGGGTTATAAAAGTCTTTTTTTTTTTTGCAATTCTCTTTTAGTCATCTAATAATTCATGTTGCCTCCTCAAGGAGTAGGCAACGGCCAACCCTGGGATAACTTGACGACTGGATGATTTCCTGGTGGGGTATCCAATCCAACCTGTGGCTGTGCGCAGCTGGTGCTCCTCATGCAGGCAGTTCGTCACCCGATGACGAAACCAAACGCAGCTTAAACAACCACACGCAAGGCTGCAACTTTCGCTCAGCAGCGCTTATATACCCAAACAAATCAGTTATCCCTGACTACTATTGATTCTTTGACTCAGGCTCGCTGCTGTTCAAACACAAGGCTGCCGTCTTCTTGAGGCAAACCCCGTCTGTCAAGCACCAGCTTCCCAAGATCTTCACCCTGCCAGCTTGCTATCACCAAGAGCTTCACCAGCAGCGTTGAAATGCCCGGGCCGCCGCCGCCGCCGCCGCCTCCGCCTCCTCCAGGTGGTTCAGGAGGCCCTCCGCCACCTCCTCCTCCCCCTGGCGGTGCTCCCGGAGGACCACCCAAAGCCCAGCCCGGCAGAGTATGTCGTAGATTTCATCGCTTTAGAGAATCCTCGCTAACAAGTCTCAGGGCGCCCTCCTCGCCGATATCAGCAAGGGAAAGTCCTTAAAGAAGGCCGTTACGCATGACCGCTCGGCTCCAATTGTCGACAAACCATCGTCGACTGGCGGTCCCCCGGCCGGCGGCGCACCTCCTATCCCAGGTGGCCTTGCTCCTCCAGTACCTGGCAACCGCGCGAGAAGCAACAGCGATCAAGGAGCTGGCAGCAATACTACAGCGTCAGGAATGGACTCGGCGCCACAGCTTGGAGGCTTGTTTGCTGGAGGAATGCCGAAGCTAAAGAAGCGAGGCGGCGGAGTTGACACAGGCGCCAATGCTGACTCTACATATCTGTCGGATCCCGGCGAATCAGCAAGTTCTGCGCCTAAACCACCAAAACAGTCTGCTCCATCGATTCCCGCAAGACCGGGTATCCCTTCGCCTGGCTCTGCAAATAATCTGCGCAAAACAAGCGGCAAGGGACCCCCTCCTCCGATCGGGAAGAAGCCACCACCTGTGCCAACATCACGAAAGCCTCAGACCAACAAACCCAGCATCCCATCCGCTCCCGCCCCTCCTCCTCCGCCGCCTGCTCCTCCAAGCTCAGCACCGCAACTACCAAGCACTGCTGCACCAGGAGCTCCTCCACCGCCTCCTCCATCAGCGGCGCCGCCTGTACCTGGATCCGCGCCGCCCAAATCACAGCCTCCTCCTCCTCCCCCGCCTCCGCCAGGAGCTGCTCCTTCAGTCGCTTCTCAAGCAGCATCAAAAGCTTTCGATCAACCGTCTCCAAGTGCTGCTCCTCCGCCTCCTCCTCCACCCCCTCCTGGAGCAGCCCCCTCACTTCCGCCATCGAGCCTTTCGCCGCCACCGCCGCCTCCTCCTCAATCCCGCAGCCGTGGATCATCCTTGAGGCAATCGATGCTCGACCCCAGTGCTTTTACATTGACGGCAAATGGCTCGCAGTCACCGAGCCCTGGCCCCAACTCGCGACAATTGAACCACTCTCCAAGTCCCAGCTCAGGCGGCCGCATCAACATCAATGATTCAAGGTGGCAGTTTAAAGACGAAAGCTTGCTTCCAAAACCGAGAGGCTTTGCGGGAGGCTCCAAGAGATATCGTGCCGGTAGAGGAAGCAGTGTGCCTTTGGACTTGAGCGCCTCGTAGCCCCAGTCACAGTAATATTATTATGCTGAGGGTGAACGGGATGTGATGAGGGCAGATTCAATGGAATATATACTAGCGATATACAAGCGAAAACAAACAAATTTTAAAACATACTTACTCATTTTGCATTGGAATTGTCACATTTGAAGCACGATAGGGCTCATTCTTGTCGTTAGGACGGAGTAGTAGGTAACGTAGACCAGACTGAACAAATGATATTTGTATGTATTATACAACCTGGCGTATATGTCCTCCCATAATATTGTACACAGTGATAAATCCAAGCACTCCATGCTCAGCGCCCCCATTACATCGATTTGAGGTAGTTAGACTCCTTGATCTTGGCACGCCTTTCTTTTCTCATCGCCGCGCGCAATTCTTGTCGCGCTTCGCTGGCAGAAATATTATCCTCCACGCTGCTGTTCTCCTCGCCAGGAAGGTTGATCGATTGGTGCTGAAGAGGAACCTTGGGTGTGAGAGCCTCAAGGTTGCCTTCAGCTAGGAGCTTGGCCTCGAGAGCCTTTTGACGCTTGCCGGCGAGTCGACGCTGCTTCTTCGATTTCGCTGTAGGCGTTATATTAGCAAAGGAAAAGGAAAAGGACAACCTTCTGAGGTAACGAAAGCGGTCCGTTGGTGAAAATCACGCCACACTAAGGGCTAGACATACAGAATTCATCGCCAGCGTCCTCATCGGCACCATCAGATGCCTTCTTCATAACGTCCAAGCATGACCAGAGCCACTCTGGATACTCCTCATCTTTCAGAGCCACAGGGTCGTTGCGACCCTTGGTATAACTGAGGCCAGTGAGAACGGTGCCCTCGGGGCAAATCGATCGCGCCTCGCTCTTCGTGGCAGGTGTCTCGCCGGGTGCAGACTCCGGCGTCGAGAGGGTTGCTGGTTCTGCGGACCGCAACAAAGGCGCGACAGAAAATTGACGTGCTAGAGGTATTTGGCGTCGGATGACGGTTGTACGTATGCACCGTGAGCAGAACATCTTTGGCTGTGATTGCTGGTTATGTGATGTGGTTGGAGTTGAATGTGTCAGGAGTGCTGTCGCGCTGGTTAAGAAATTTTGGAGGCGCTGGGTGGCAGGTGTGGAGGTTCGGCCAATGGCGTCCGACGCAGGAACAGCTTCCGAGCTCAAATGTGCTACGGCAAAGCGATAACTCCAGCACTGAGAAGAAATTCCGACATGAACGGACTAGAATACGTAATTATGAGATTTAAAGTCAATTCTGTTGTTTATCATATATACACTCTCGTACAGGGCCAGAAGCATCTTACAATTGCCTCTTGACCCGCGACCATGCACCATATTCTTGGGTGTTTCACGTGGCGTTGTATAGCATTGCCTATCCAGTTCCCGTCGAGAGAAGAGCTCTCTGGGCTCCTTTAAACCATCTCCATTATCTCCAGCGCTCAACTCTTAGGAGGCGAATCTCCCTTGGTTCATCTTTGCAATCTTGTCGGATGGGTGTACCTTGGCCTCCAAATCCATTTCCTCGTCCTTCTTCTCCAGGTAGTTCTGTTGCATAAACTTAGTGCCTTTGATCTTGTTCGCGGCCAGTAGTTGCAAGTATTTTTCTGCAAACTTATGTTAGTCGTCTGCTATAACGGCGCCAGATACCATATCGCCCGCGCCATAGCGTGCCTGCCAACTTACCTCGCAGATCGCCGCATTTCTCCAGGTGATTAACGCCATTGCGGGTGTAGCACTTGCTCAATTCCTCTCCAACAAGTCTGGTCATCATCGCGCCGACCCATTGTTCGCGGATGACAGCATCTTCGGCAGCCTTGAAGGCCTTGGTGTCGTCAAAGTCGACGCCGTTGAAGGTCGGCGCGACCTTGGGCTTTTGAGCCTTGAAAAGGTCGGACTCCGGCGTCGGCATTTTGCAAATGTGTGATTATCCTCTGTGAATGAAAGCCGGTATTTGTCGGCTTCTGAGAGGCTATCAAGAGTCGGAGAATTGGATTCGAGGAGCTGGCGTCGTAGTGATCCTAGCCATGGACATCACAAACCTCTAGCTCCATCCGACCAATGAAAATGCGCGCCTAATAAGCAAGGCATCGACAGCTTGAATCGCCCACCTGAGGTACGTACCTATTTTCGGCTTCACCGCTTTCGCCCGTCTCCACCTTTTGTCAGGCGAAAAAAAGAAAAAAAATTCGGCAGCCCAGCCATCGCTCTTATTGTACGTAGTCGCTGCACTTTTTCCTGGTTCTTTTCCTCTTCCAACCATCTTTCAGGAACTCTTCACAGCGAATTTCCTGCTTTTTTGTCCTATTTTCTCAGTTATTTTCTACTTTGCATACAGAAAAGACTACTTTTATTCACATTTAGCATGGCCAAGTCAAAGAGCAACGAGACCAAGGTCGCAAAGGCCGAAGTCCCTGCCGTCAAGGGCGCTGGTGTCACAAAGCCCTCCAAGTCCTCCAAGACTCAGTCCAAGGATGCCGCCAAGGAGGCCGCTAAGAAGATCCTGAAGAAAGAGGAACTTAAGAAGAAGAAGAAGGCTGAGTCTTCTGACTCTGACTCCGACAGCGAGTCTGATGCTAGCGACAGCTCCGACTCTGAGTCTGAGGAGGAGGAGGTCGCCAAGAAGCCCGCTGTCAACGGCAAGACCAAGAAGGCTGCTAAGAGCTCTGACTCTGATTCTGATTCCGACAGCGCGTCCGACGAGGATTCGGACAGCGCCGAATCTGACTCTGACAGCGAGTCTGATGAGGATGAGGCGCCCAAGTCGAACGGTGTCAAGCTGAACGGCAAAGCCCAGAAGGCCGACGCCGACTCGTCTGACTCTGACTCTGACTCCGACTCTGAGAGCGAAGATGAGAAGCCTGCTGCTGCTAAGGCTAACGGCGCTAAGAAGGCTGCCGCCAAGGTTCGCACCACATTCATTCTACTTTCTACTCTATGTAACTAACCGCTTGTACAGGACGACTCTGACTCTGACTCCGACTCTGAGGATTCTGACAGCGCTGACTCTGCCTCTGAAAAAGAGGATGCCAAGCCTGCCGAGCCTCAGTCGAAGAAGCGCAAGGCTGACGAGGACATTGATGCCACCCCCAAGAAGGCCAAGCCGGATGCCGCGACCACTCTGTTCGCTGGCAGCCTGAGCTGGAACATTGATGACGATGGCCTCTTTGAGGCTTTCAAGAGCTTCGAGGGTCTCGTCCACGCCCGTGTTGTCACCGAGAAGGGCACTGGCCGCAGCCGTGGCTTTGGATACGTTGACTTTGCTGACTCTGAGTCGGCCACCAAGGCATACGAAGCTATGCAAGGCCAGGAGCTCGACGGCCGTGCCTTGAACCTCGACTACGCCAACGCTCGTCCTGCTGAGGCTAACCCTCAGAACCGGGCCGCCGACCGCGCCCAGAAACACGGTGACACTGTCAGCCCTGAGAGCGAGACTCTTTTTGTTGGTAACTTGCCCTTCGACATCGACCAGGACGCCGTCCACGAGTTCTTCTCCGAGGTTAGCGAAGTTGCCAGCGTTCGTCTGCCAACTGATCCGTAAGTTCTACGTGCCATAACTTGTGCCTACGCATGCGTTCTAACAGTATGATAGTGAATCTGGTAACCTCAAGGGCTTCGGTTATGTTACATTCAACTCCATTGACGACGCCAAGGCTGTGTTCAACGCCAAGAACGGCGCTCCTATCGGCAATGGCAGAATGTCCCGCAGCGTCCGCCTGGACTATGCTAGCAGCCGACCTCCCCGTGACAGCAACGGATTCGGTGGCGGACGTGGCGGTGGCCGCGGAGGCTTCGGTGGTCGCGGTGGTGGCCGTGGCGGCGGTGGCGGTTTCGGTGGCCGTGGTGGTGGCCGCGGCGGCGGTGGTGGTTTTGGTGGCCGCGGTGGTGGCCGTGGTGGTGGCCGCGGAGGCTTCGGCTCTCCTTCTCGTGGCAGCTTCTCTGGCACGAAGATGACTTTCGATTAAAGGCTCAAATCTGAGCAATGGGTTCGGGACTTTCAGTGGGGTCGGGCTGAGTGGGCTGTCGTTTCAAAACAAGTTGGCGGCTCTTTGTTGGGCCTGTGGGCTTTGAGAAAATGCTTCGTCAAGAAGCTTGATAGACCTGGGGGCTTCCTTTTCACTTGGGACCGTGGGCTCGTGGCTGTGCCTCTTATGGGGCTTATTATATCTGTGGGCTTGAATATTTGGCTTTTTTGATCCGTCTACCGATTTACGTGGGTATTTCGGCAGCAAAACCAGAGGGCTTCTGAGGGATTTGAGCGGCTAATGTTGGGAAGAGACTCTTGGCTGTTCTTTTCAAAGAACAGTGTAGAGCGGACCAATTTGGTTTGTACGAATACTTCTGAGGGATCCTGGGGGCTTACCAAAATGCAAATACTTGGCTGTAGCAAGTTGGTACACCGTTCCTTACGAACTGCTGTCTGACAACCCACCCATCTATGTACATTTTCGGACGTTCTTTATGCTGTTATGGACGGGTAAGTATATATGCCCATGTCGCTGCTCTTTGATTTGTAGTTTTAGGCGTTTATAGGCTGGAAAAGTAATTGAACTTAAGATTCCGTGAATTTGCAATACATCGCTTGACGTGACTTGATTAAATTCTGGGCAAGAGATTACTATCCAGGTTGGTTCTAGGTGGTCACTATCACCAAGCCCAAGCACTTCAACTCTGAACACGCGAGGAAAGCCTATGTTCGCCATGTCCTCGCTGTTCACAGAGCTACCATCCGAAATCCGCAGACTTGTCTGCCTGAGAAATACGCATATGCCTGCAGAAAGCAAGCGTACTAAGGCGATGCTCTATTGGTGGGCCTTTTACGACGTCTTCGCCATGACTTTCCACTTTTTGAGAGTTGGTACTAAGGTAGTTGAGCTCTTGATTCTGTAATTTGTTAGCTCTTCACGGTTATTTCGTTATTTCCCTGTAGTGAGCTCGCCTTTTGCAGTTAGCTGAAGACCTGCGCTTTAGTCGAATTTAACCGGCGGTAACTGTGTAAACCGCTTACAGGAATCTCAATACGCCTCCGGCTGGACAACCATTGCCGCCCAACAGAGTATGACACCGGGAACCGTACGCGCATGTTCATTACCGCTAAATAGCCACAAAGTTTTCGCATTTTGTTGTGTGCGACTGAATTAATATGCAGCAGGATGGCTCGTGTAACGGCGCCCGCATCTATTGAGCCAATCATCGCAACGCCTCAAGCGACGAGCCATCAACGCTGCACGGTCAAAAGGAGGCCTCAGCTTCCTAACCATTCTTATTTAACCGCTGGGTTTCATAAACTTGTCTCTATCGACATTACTTTTGCGTCGTCACTTCACTGCTATCATGTGTACCGAATCTCTTGATGCTGCAATCCTCGCAGGTATGACACAAAGCGCCGCTCTTGAGGCTACAGATGTATAACATGAGCTGTATCTTGCAATAGCTTTTCCCAAAGGCTCCACAGTTGTATCTGTCATTCAACATGGCAAGACAAATGTCAGTACTCTCAATGCCTGCTCTGAACTAGACAGCCTCAAATAATGCTGATTCCCTGCGTAGTGGTCAACGGGCCATCGTGTCAATACACAGATGGAAAATGACGAAAAGTCTTATTATCTCAAGGTATGCAACATCGTTGATGTACTTAATATTTCGTCTCTCTAACGTTCTGCCATGTAGACTATCGAGCGCGAAGAGCTCGTTGGAATGGCCGAGGCCGAATATGAAGGACAAAAGGCTATTTTCGACGTCCTTCCCAGGAACTCTGTCAAACCTGTTGCCTGGGGCTATTTCCAAAAGTCTAAGGCGAAATCCTGGTATCTGGCAGAGTATCTCAACCTTGAAGCGCGAACACCTCACCTCCACGATTTCCTACCCATAGTGAAGACGTTGCATCAAGCATCGGTGTCTCCTACTGGAAAGTTTGGGTTCCATGTTACGCCATTCTATGGTCCACCGCCAATGGTGGTTGACTGGACTGACAACTGGGAAGAATTTTGGGTTCGCGAATTCAGATCAGGACTCACATATGTACAATCAATGCGCGGCGAAGACCCTGAGCTTGTGGAGCTTGCCGAGGAGTTCATCCAGAAGGTCGCAAGGCGTCTTCTGAGGCCGTTGCAGACTGGAGGTCGAGATATCAAGCCAAGCCTATGTCACGGAGATTTGTGGGATGGAAACATCCAGATTGACATTGACACGCAGGAGCCAATCATTTTTGACCCGTGTGCATTCTATGGTCATCATGAGATGGATTTTCAGTGTATGCAAAGCCCACGATATAAAGTTGGGTTGGGATTCGTGGAACTCTACAAAAAGGAAATTGGAGCCTCTTACCCTATAGAAGACTTTGATGATAGAGTCTCGCTCTATGCCATGTGAGTCTGGGTTTGTTTCTGAGGTGCAGTTTCATGGATGCTAATCATCTAATATTAAGTCGGAATGATTTGATGACCGCTGGCATGTGGCCGCATTGGGCTTCGCTAGTAGACAAGTGAGTATCTGTTATCTAGAATGTATAGTGATTTGTAATGCAACGCACTAACATAATTCAGGGCGAAAGAAGAGATGAGACGCTTGTTGGTCAAGCATCCCAAAGGCCTAGATGGATTTGAAGGCTCACTGGAGCCAACCAGTGCCTTCAGCTCTGTGTCTTTTTTAAGTGAGAATAAGGTAAAAGCGCCTGCAACAAGTTGCTGCAACGGTGAATTCTGGTCCTGAAAGAGAAGGCGTAAAAGCGATCAAAATGGAAGGCACCACAGTACATGAGATTGCACGTGGAGGTGGAACAACCTACAATATCATGTGGCAATAATGCCTTATTCATCTCATATCGTGGCCTAGACGAGTTCAAGGCAAACATATCAAGATTATGAAAGGAGCAATGAACAAAGGCTACAGTACTTGTTTATGAAGCTGAAAGGGCGGGATAAAGCCACTATATTCAGCCTGATCTCATCAAACGGGCGCTAAATGAAAGCAACCAAAGGGATTGTACACTTTCGCAACCATCTACGAGTAGCCTACCACCTCGACAGCTTGGCATCTTGTGGCTTGCCCAGGCGACCTCGGAGGATGTGAGGCTGTTGTGGTCGCATGCATTAACAGCGCCTTGATGAGCAGTCCTGGCTGCCGCTTTTGGCAGGACCCCGCCCTGCGTGCAGTGGGGAACTGAAAGTACAAGTACAAGTAACGAGTACGAGTACCTTGGTATGCTGCGGCTGGAGTTGACCGCTGCGCCGTGAAGTGAGGGGCCTTGCTTTATCTGGGCTTATCACGCCAGATGTTATAGAGGTGTCTTGGCCAGAGTACTCGATATTTAGTAGCATTTTACGTCGAAAAGAGTACAGTAGTTAAGCGCTCATGCTTAGTTAAAGCATTACACAGATGTCTATTTTCGATTCGCATAGCGGGTGGCGCGTGGAATGGTCCCTACGCCAGGCGAGATCACACAGTGACGCAATAACGGGCGCGTGATGCGCTGGCCAAGTGGCTGTCCGCTTTGGATGTACCGCTACCTCACGCCCGCCAGTGCCAGTGACATTGCCTCCCGTCGCTCGTCCGCCTGCCTCTTGCTCGTGCACTCGTCTAACGGGCAACCCAACCTCAACAAACCACTCGATCCATACGTTGCACACAGAGATTTTGCAGTGCAGTGTGGCTGTTGTCTATCTCTCTCCTTCTCTTTCTCTTCCTTCTCCTTCTTTTCTTCGCCCTTGAACCAACCCTTTCATATCTCGAGATACCAAAACGGCACACCGGATAGTCGAGCATAGCCGACTCACGCCACATCCAGCGTCTCCTCCCTTATAAGGCGGGGGCGGCGACAGACCGCCGAGTCCGACAGTTTGGACGTTGAGTATCGGAAATTTGCAGCGCCCTTATCACCTTTGATCTCTGTTTCGATTTGTTTGACGCGTCATCTTCTTGTATTTCCACTCGTGTAATCATTTTTTCCATATATCGCCATGGATGAACATCCAAACCAGAGCAGATACAGCATGTCTGGCAGCATGCCTCCGCCCGGCAGCAACCGACTGAGCCCCAGCGTACCCCATCACCGCCGCTTCGACGGTATGAATCAACCTTGTCCTTTATCAACTTACACGGCGCTAACAGTTTCAGAATCTTGGGTCGAACTTTCTTCTCAGCCTTCATCGTCATCCCTGTCCAGCGTTGGAGACGAAATAGTTACAACCGGCCTCCACGTTGGCAGTCCATTTCACAGGCGTCGACGACTACCGCATTCAGCGCGATCGGTTCCTATCCAACAGAGCAGTACTATTCATGCCCCCGAAGCCAGTAGCCAGGATGAAGAGGATGAAAGTGAGAGTGAAGAAGATCAAGTCATGAGTAGCTCCGCTGAGAATATACATTCATCGGAGAGAGACGCTTCGGGCGGATCAGACCACGGCTCTGACGACGATGACGACGGAGACAACGCAACGGCTCTGGGTCGAAATTCAGACGCTCCAGTGTTTCGACCACACCCAAACGCCTTTTCTCATCCTCCAACCGGCTTGAACCAGCGCAGCCACTCAACAAACTCATCGATGCCTCCCCACCCTCACAGCGAGTTTCGGCGCGCCTCTTACCCTCATAGATCACACACAAGAATCCATCGCGGAGCCCCTAGCTTCATGTCTCCTTCGGCTAGAGAGGACAACGACGCTGCCTTGAGAGCATCCCTCACTACTCTTCTTTCTTGCGCTGCCGCAGCTAGAGGCCTGCCAAAGTCCAAGGAGGAGACTGCTGGCCAGCGAACTACCAGAACAGGAGTCGGTCCAAGCAACCAACCCATGGAGTTGCGGTTCGTCCAAGAATCAGACCTCAACAATGAGTCCAATGACAAGGAGGCAGCGCCAGCGCAAACCCGAGCCAGGCCTTCTACCCCAGGCAGATCACCAACCAGCACGACAACTACTTCCGAAAAGTCCAAGAGATCAGGCTCTGCTGGACGAAGCCCCAGGGCGACCAAGAAGAAAAAGACGGCCGCCGTAGTGTCTGAGGACGCGACGATATCACCGACGTTATTTACTTGGGTTGTTTCAGCTGGCGTCGTCGTGCTTGTCTCCGTTGTTGGTTTCGGTGCCGGCTATGTGATGGGGCGCGAAGTGGGACGTCAAGAGGCTCAGGAAGCCTTGGCTGCAAGCGTCTGCGGGGTCAACGAAACCACATCCGCCGGTAGAGACGTCATACGGTCAACTGGGGGATTACGCAAGCTTCGCTGGGGAGCTGTTGGCAAGAGCATTGTGGCCCAGGCATAAACAGTGCTCTCAGTGCGCGTATTGTGCGCTGCACATGAACAAGGACGGTGGCTTAACTTGAATTTACCGGCGTTTGGATCTAACGAATCAATGCCATATCACGCAGACATGTCGTTGCTGCATTTCAAGGGGTTTGCTGTTTTTTTTGGCTTTTTTTGGGGGGGGTTTAGGAAATGGTTGAAACTTGTTAAATGGTTTATAATGGATATATCACTGTGCTGTTGCGCAGCTTACAAGCCGCTACTCAATGGAGAGTCGGCCTTACAATACAAACGTACGACGCTCTTACAGTTGATTGCTTGTCGGTAGTTTCAAAATCAAAAATGTGTAGCTAACATGTACGATACCTTGTGCCATGGTAATTTGCTGTCCACGGTCACAATCTCGTTGATAAAGCCATCACATGTTTGACAGCTGTGGTGGTGGTCTTGTACGTTGTACGACACGGGCTAGCGTTCGAGTTCTTATTCGCATTAGGTGGATCTAGTCGTAGCGAACAGCCCAAAATACATCTGCTCAGTTCCTGCAGATCTAGAGACAAGGACGGCCAAAAAAGCCGACGCCACCAGCCACGGTCTATAAAGCCATGCTAACGCAAAGACATGACATCAGCAAGACTGAGTTTGCATACGACTTTGGCAGTAATCGCGTGTTTACCATGGGTATTGTCTCCAAGGAACGAGATGAAGCAGATTTGAAAATGCGAATACGAGGCCCAACATCTGGTCAGCGCACGTTCTGATTGGACAGTGTCGCTGACAGCCGTGGGGTCGCCACTGTTCCACACACCGCCGCAGTGGGTCTCTCGCTCGGCGCCCCCTAGTTCCTGGATGGCGCGAAGATTTACTGATAAAATTACCAGACAGCCGCCCGCAACCCTGTTTTTTGCTCATAACAGTTGCAATTGGGTTGGGTTGCTTTTTCTTTCCAAGTTTCCCCTTTTTCAAGAGAGATATTTTGCAGTGCGCAATCGACGAAACCCCTCCGATCTCTAATACAAACCACCACGCCAGACACCATGGGCGTCCTCCAGGTTGCGGCGAGCCATCCGCTCGTCCAAGAGTTTCGCGCCCAGGGCATCATGAGCCAGGTTGTCATGCTTGTTGGTGGCTTCTTGGTCCTGTCTGTTGCTCTCAATGTCGCCAAGCAGCTGCTGTTTAAGAACAAGAATGAGCCTCCCATGGTCTTCCACTGGTTCCCCTTCATCGGCAGCACCGTGACGTACGGCATGGATCCTCCCAAGTTCTTTCAGGAGAACCGCAAAAAGGTAAACATTCGGAGATTGAAGAAGCCTTTTGCAGAGGAACATAGCTAATACTTTCCATCTTAGCATGGTGACGTCTTCACCTTTGTCCTCCTTGGCAAAAAAACCACCGTCGCTGTTGGTCCGGCCGGAAACGATTTTATCCTCAACGGAAAGCTCAAGGATGTCAACGCCGAGGAAATCTACACTGTCCTGACTACTCCCGTCTTCGGCCGTGATGTCGTCTACGATTGCCCCAACGCCAAGCTGATGGAGCAGAAAAAGGTAAGCGAAGATGATGTTCGATCGTCGCATTGATAAAATGCTAATCCTTGCGCAGTTCATGAAGATTGCCCTGACGACCGAAGCCTTCAAATCCTACGTCCCCATTATTGCCGACGAAGTCAAGTCCTACTTTAAGCGTGACTCTGGCTTCAAGGGCAGCTCTGGCGTCGTCGATATCCCCAAGAAGATGGCCGAGGTTACAATCTTTACCGCCTCTCACGCTCTCCAGGGAAGCGCCATCCGCGCCAAGTTTGACGAGTCGCTCGCCGCCCTCTACCACGATCTCGATATGGGCTTCACCCCGATCAACTTTATGCTGCACTGGGCACCTCTTCCCTGGAACAACCGCCGCGACCACGCTCAGCGCACAGTTGCCAAGATCTATATGGACACCATCAAGGAACGCCGTGCCAATGCCGACACGGACAACGAGCTTGATATTATGAAGCATCTGATGAACTCTACCTACAAGAACGGCGTCAAGGTCCCCGACCACGAAGTTGCCCACATGATGATTGCCTTGTTGATGGCTGGCCAGCACTCTTCATCCTCTACTAGCTCCTGGATCATGCTCCGCCTTGCCCAGAACCCTGAGATCATGGAAGAGCTTTACCAGGAGCAGGTCAAGGTCCTTGGCGCTGACCTTCCTGCTTTGCAATATGAGGATCTTGCCAAGCTACCCTTGAACCAGGCTATTGTCAAGGAGACTCTTCGCATGCACGCTCCTATTCACTCCATTATGCGTGCCGTCAAGCAGCCCATGCCTGTTCCCGGCACCAAGTATGTCATTCCTACGTCGCATACTCTTCTTGCCGCCCCCGGCGTGAGCGCTGGCGACCCGTCCTACTTCCCCAACCCCAACGTCTGGGACCCCCGCAGATGGCTGCCTGGCTCTTCCAACGCGCCAACTCTGGTTCGCAGCGACGAAGAGGAAGAAAAGGTCGACTATGGTTACGGTGTTGTCAGCAAGGGCGCCTCCTCACCATACCTGCCCTTTGGCGCCGGTCGTCATCGCTGCATTGGTGAGCAGTTTGCCAACGTGCAGCTCCAAACCATTGTGGCCGAGACGGTCCGCGAGTTCAAGTTTAGCAACGTCGACGGAGGCAACGACATTATCGGCACAGACTATGCGTCGCTGTTTTCGCGTCCCTTGGAGCCAGCCAAGATACGCTGGGCGCGCAGGGACTAAGAATCGGGATAGCCGTGGTGGGATTTATAGAATGAGAGAGAATATTTTGGTCAGACTAGAGCATTAAAATGGGCACGGTACGGACCGCCAGGAGTTTTTGCATTGTTCAAGGTGGGCTCCATTTGGTAGAATGGCGCATTTACGCACCGCTTATAATATATAATTGCAATAGACGTTTATTTTTTTTCACATTTATCATATTGGTGGGTGACAATGTACAGACTACAAGGGCAAGGGTAGAGCACAGCCAAAGCGAGGGCCGCGAACGCGGAGAGGACTCTACCGAGCGTTGAAAGGTCTATTACCTACATGTCGACTTGTCGATGAGTGCTCTGAGGTATGTAGGGCGGGTAATATGCTTGTTGGGGGCTGTTGAGTGATGCGGTTTTGTTTTATGGTGAGACTCTAGATCTCGGGCTGAGATGGCAGGGGCGGGGAATTGCTGGATTCTGGGTTATCAGGTTTTGGACTTTTTTTTAAAAAAAAAAAAATTTTGAGATCAACTACTTCCTCGACATTCATCTATTGGCGGAAGATTAATGAGGGTTTTTCAAGGTTTGTGATTTCAGATATATGACGTTTTACGCGAATCGCTATATCGGTAGATTGTCCTGGCAGTGTCTCGGCTGTTGTAAGCGGGCAATGCGCTGTAGAAAAGAACCCGTAGTCGAGGCAATCAGTTTATTCTAGTTGGCAGAATAGCCACTGTAGTAAAATTTAAAAAACAAATAAAAAAATTAAAAAAAATTGCAAGTTTGTTTTGGACAAGCTGCTTAGGAAATGTCACCGCCATATATGCCTTAGTACTTAGTAGGTAACTAAATCTGTACTGGTGCGACTCCATCCCTCAAACGCACTTTGTCGCGATCGTCACTCCACGTCACACGTCACATCGTAACTTGCTGTTCTTCTCACAAAACCCAACCAAAAATGCCAGATAGCTACGGTCCTCGCGTTCACCTTTGGGGCATCGACCCCAGCCAGCTCCCGTCAGAATCCGCAACATCCGAGGAGCTCACTCCATACCTCAGCTCCCTCTTCACAGAAGCAATCCCCTTTATCCAAGACGTGCCAGCCGAGTCATCCTCTGACGCTGACAGCAAGTCGTCGTCATGGAACTTCCGAAAGACGTACCACTACAACACCTCGGCAGCGCCAGTCTACCTGTATGAGCGCAGAGTCGCGGCCGAGGAACTCCGTCGCGTCGCAAAGGAGAACAAGGACAAGCTCCCGCAAGTCGATCCAGCCACTGCCGGCAGCGAGACGTGGTTCCTTCGCCGCAGCACGCACAAGGACGCTGCAGAGCCCAGGACGGCCACCTGGGCTGAATTCTACAACCACTTCAAAGAGCACCACGCCGATTCAGAAATGGCATTTACCGATGCCGTGGTCAAGACTACGCCGCGGCAAAGCTGGGATTGCAGCGGGGTCGTGATCCAGATTGGTGACGATACATGGGATACCTGGACGCTCAAGCTCGAGGAATCGGTTCACAAGCTCCCTTTCCCGCTAAAGAAGCGCGTCTTTCCCGTGCTGCAGGCTACTGCGTCTGCCAAGGGCCGGAAGGAGTTTGTGGTCGTGCAGATTGCGTTTACGGGCGGCCCTGCACAGGCGAATGCGTCTGGGACGGTAAAGGGTGCTTATACGAGCATTGAGCGTATCAAGGAGGTCGATGCTGGCGATGGCGGTAAGAAGATTGAGTGGATTATGGGCACGGCGTCGGATGCAAAGGGCGTTTTGCCCGAGTTTGTGCAGTTGTTGGCGGTGCCGGATGCTGTGCCAAAGGATGTTGATTTTTTCCTGGGGTGGATTGCGAAGGAAAGGCAGCAATAGATCTTCCAAGGCTTTGACCTTTTTGCCTGTATGATTTTTGTTTGATACCAAGATTCTTTGTTATTCAAGAGTGCCCAGTGTTTGTTCAATTTGTCTGGCAGCTGGCAAAAAGCTCCAAGTGCTCCTTCCTCGTAGGAAATATGCATTTGCGCTCAAGACTCGACTAATATCTAGTACCTATCTACACACGATTCCTTTTTCATTTTATCAAACACAACATACACAGTCATTTCTTCTTGAACCACTTCAGAAACAGACCCAATGGCTCCAAGACCTCGTTCCCTTCCTCCCGCGCCACGGCGTCCGTCGTCTTCCCACTCCCTAACAACCACAATTCCATCTTTACCAATCCCAATGACACTCTCCCGACACGCAACAACCGCCACCTCACATGGCAACACGGCCTCATCAGCAGCAGCAGCCACCACCAGCGGACCCTCCAAACTAATAGCCCACGCCGACGCCCTAGCCCGCATGACGCTCGAGCTCAACCTCCGTGCCGTCTCCAACCAAGCGAACCGCATGGAAAAGGAGCTCAAGACACTCGTCCTAGCAACAGCCAACGACGCCAAATTTCGCGCCGAGAACGAAGGCCGCATGAAGGAGATGTGGCGCGAGATTGTAGCGGTGCGGCAGCTGATGAGCGAGCAAAAGGACCTTGCGTTTCTCGACGCCGAGACGTGTAAGCGCGAGATGGAAAACGCAGTGGGCGAGGTGCGGAATGAAGTTGAGGTGTTGAGGGGTGTCGTGGGTGGGATTTCCAAGGCTGTGGCAGGTTTACCATCTGCTGAAGAGGTGAAGAGGCTGGTGGGAGAGGAAAAGAGGCCGGAAGCAAGTGAGCGAGATACGACGGTTCGTTCTCTGGCTGAGACACAGCCTTTAAAGACTAGTATGTTGTTTCATGCTTCTTCTACAAAAATTGGTATTAGAAAGTAAACTGACAGGATCGTCGAAAATAGAACAACGCAGCACATCTCCCCAATCCCGCATCCGCGAAGCAATCAACTCAACCCGCCGCTGGAACCGCGATCACAAGACCACTACTCTCTCTGAAGGCGTGTTCTGCGCCAACTATCTCCGACAGCAGTCGAAGCGTGACCCGGTAGTTGCAGTGTTTCTGCAAAAGGCTATTCAGCAACGAGTCAAGACCAAGATGCTATCTAAACCCAAGCCCAAGAGCCTGGATGAGTTTTGCGAGAGCGTCGAGTGGGCGGATGTTCGAGCTGCAGTGGAGGATACGCTGGTACGGGATACAACCGACGTGACGCGTCTATTGCGGTGAATTTCAATCATGCTATTCTTGTCCCTTTGTCTTGAGTATGTAGTCCAATGTAAAATGATATTATGGTATCTGTCCGAATGCCCAACGCCTAGACTATAAATCCTAATCCTGTACGAAAAAAAACTCCAAGACACCAAAAGAAACCAAAGCTAAAAAAAAATCAAGTCCTATTTTAATTTTATACACAAGCCCCCAGCAACCAATCAACCACGCTAATCATCCGTCTCCAGGCCGATAGAAGACATCTTGAGCTCAATCTCGCTCTTGAGGCCCTTGATCTGGCTCTCCAAACGCTGTCTCAAAATCTTATTCGACGTCTTTTCCAGGTCAGCCTTGCGGGAGGCCAGCTGCTTCTGCAAATCGTTGATGATCTCCTTAACTCCCTGTTCCTCATCGCGGGCAGCACGCTGGTCATCATCCAGGTCGTCGTCATCGTCATCATCCTCGTCATCGTCGTCGTCCTCGTCTTCTTCAGAGACGTCGATTTCGATGCTTGGATGGACACCCGGTGCAGGCGTGTTGGCCTGTGTTGTTGTAAGCGGCGTAGCGACTTCGACACCTGTTGCTGGCGTGGCGAGATCATCAGCAAACGCAGCCTCGAGATCGGCTTCCAGGTCGGCGTCTTCGTCCATTGCGTCGCCGGCACCAAAGTATCCAACGGCAGAATCATCCGCTTCGCCCTCGGCATCTTCCTCGCCAAAGATGTCTTCGCCCTCTGCGTCTGCATCCTCGTCTGCCTTTTCTTCCAGCCACTCCCACGCCGTGCCGTCTGCCAGCGCGTCCTCGGCCAGCAGCCGCTCCACCTCTGTCTCTTTATTCTCAATCTCCTTGCGACTAATCGTCTTGGCGAAGCGGCGGTTAATGCAATCGTGCATCGGCGGCGTCAGGCCATGCGGCCACTTGAAATTCGTATCAATCATGGGCGGCAGCGCAACACGCTTGGCCTCGTCATCGCTGCCCACGCGCTGAAACACAAGCAGCATCTGACACACATCGGCCGACTTGAGCAACGACTTGCGATCCCACGTCTTCATCGACTCGGTAATAGTGGGCAAGTCCACCATGACAGCCGCAAACCGTTGGCCCTTGACCGTCACAACGGCCCGACGCGACTCCTCGTCGAAAAACTTCATCTGTATATCCGCACCTCCAGCGCCCTTGCTCAGCCCCATCTTGCCCGTCTCCATGCACTGCCGCACATAGTCGCAATGCTCACCGGGCACCATGCGCATGATGAACTGCTCCTCAATGGCCGGGTCAATCTCGCGATCGCTCGCCTCGGAATCATACCCATCTCCCGGCGGGTGCACAGGTGGACGGCCCCTCGCTTTCAGTACCAGTTGAGTATGAGCAGCGGCAGCGGCTGCGGCAGCCTTGCTGCTTAGTGCCGTGACTCCGCCGCGGATTTTAATCTTTGACTTTGGCGGCGGTGCTGATGCAGCGAGCGGCGCGTCATCGTTGTCGGCGTCGTCGTCGTCGTCGTCTCGGTGGCGCTTCTTGCTCTCTACGAGTTTCGCCGTCGGCTTTGGCTGGCGGCCTGCTTTTGTTTTCGAAGGTGTTTGCCCTTCTGCTGGCGTGGCGGGTTGGCTGCTTAGCTTGAGCTTGACTTTGCGCGCGCTGCTGTCGTTGGGCGTGCCGCCGGGGGTCGTGGAGGGGGCTGCGTCGCCGACAAAGGAGGATGAGCGGTTGACGTTGATTTTTAGGCGCGGCTTGGGGGGCGCTGCGGTCCCCTGCTCAGACATGGTGCTGGCCTGGATAAGGAGGTTCGGAACAGACGTGATGTGTGATGAGATGTAAAGTTGGAAGAGGATGGAAGGTGGTGAGATCTGGTTGCGATGAGGTAGAAGTTAAAGTGGGACGTACGCCACTACACTTTGGCTTCGTGGCTGCATACTCGTATTAGATATACTACTCATAGTTCTCTTACGAGGAACACGCTGGACTCTACTTCTTAATCTAATGGATGTTTTTATTTTGTTATGTATTCTTTCCGAACCCAGCTCGGCATATATGCTAAAAGAAAACATTCTATATCTGTTGTAGCTGAAAGCTGCTCTCTAGAGCCATTAAAGAAAGTCTATAGTTGAATTCGACTCCAAGACTATGCCCAAAACGCCATGCAATGCTTTCCAAGATTGACAAAAAAATGACCAGACAAATTTTCTAAATCCAGCGTTCTGGGTTTCACTCAAAATCCAGTCCTCGCCATGGATACTCGCCATCAATGTTTACCCACCGGCCTCCAACAATACCATCTTCCCAGCCAAGCATGACAGCCAGCAATCGGCAGCCTGTGGCACTTACAGCACAGACGACCTTGTCACTAGCCCCAGCAAGAACAGCCAAGTCCATCATGTACGCACGCCCAATGAAGCTGCGCAGCTTGACTGTCTGCTCCGATGGCTTCGTCTTTGGCCTCGTGTCGATGCCTTGCGATGAGGCTCCGTTGGGTGCATCGGCTGCGTTATTGTGGCGAGTGACGCCCAGGTTCCAAAACATGGGTGCAAAGAAGCCACCTTCCCAGCCAAAAGTCTCGTCCACAAATCGATGAAGAACGTTAGGATCATCGTTGACTTCTTCGATTACATCCTTGGATGCGAGTTGGATGCGCTCCTGTGCTAGGTAGACGGCTGACATTTCGGCCTCTTGTTGCACCATGGGGTCGTCCGAAGCAAGCAGAGTAATGGCATGGCGTTCGACATCTCCGCTCTGTGTTTGATTGAAGTGTTCGTCGATAATGTCCTGTGCCTTGCCCAAAAAGACCTCTCCTGGGATATACGTATCGCGGTACTGATACTCTAGCGGATGGCGATCGCCGTGGCGTACGTGAAGGCCGACGATGGGAGCATCGGTAGAAGACGTCTTTCCAGCCTTGGCTGTGGATTGCAGCTCCCAAACACGCGACTCGACATAGCCGCCATCTTCATAGTTTAGCTTAAACAGCGCCTGGTAACCTGACCGAGCAAGGTCAAACATGCGGCGGCTGTCTTCCTGTTTGACCTTGGCTTTGGCCAGAAGTGCAGGCAGCATTTCCGGTGCAGTAGCGCTTGACACAACCAAGTGAGACGCTTCTGCAGGGCAAGGAATCATGTGGTGTCTCGGCGGCGGTCTGCATTTCTGCGTTGGGGGCACCGCGAAAATATCGGTATAAGTCCCGTATGCCCATTGTGAGTCGTCAATGAAGAAAGGTCTGTTCAAGGACTGAGCAAGGCCGTAGAAGGTCCACATGGCCATGAGCGCCTGTCCCAAGCCGGCATTGGTACTTTCGAGGACATAGGTAAGCGAGTTGTCGCAAACCGGCAAGTGAGCCAAGTCGGCGTCTTCGGTGCCAACGAGGTTGCCGGCACTCTTGGGCGCGAGACGCACATGGGGCGAGTGTAGCAATCCAGTCCTTTCCGCTTCGGCAACGTCGACAAAGTTGGCTTTCCCTTTGCTGCTTGACACAACAGTGTGTTTCGGCTGAGACCCATCAAGCTGGCCTGCTGACCGGAGCGCCGTCTCGCGACAGTGGCCCATCATTTCCGAGTATTCGTCAATGGATAGAGGAAACTTGTAGTTTTGCGGGATAGAAACGGTCCATTTCGAATGTCCATGGTGATCCTTGACGACAATCGGCGTCGGAAAGTCGGGCAGTTCATCCTGACCAACCATTTCATACTCGTCGTTGAAGATGTACGACAGCGGCTCGCCAGGCAGTCTGTGACCAAAGAGGAAGAGCACAGCGTAGCAAACTGCCGAGATTATAATCGTGTACAGAACGAGTCTGAAGAGTCGGTGGGGGCGAGCAATGAAACCGTTCGATATTGATCGCTTATGTCGCGGCACGAGAGACGGCAGGCTAGGCGACGGCGGCGGCGAAGCAACGAGATGTCTGAAATTGAACCTCGAGGATGACGAGGAGCCGGCTTGGATACTCTTCTCGTGGTCTCGGTAAGAAGGAGCCCTACGGAGGTTCATTCGCGCAGGGACTACCATGATTTTCGAGTGGGTGAGGTCGAGTTGAGGAGTCATTGGGAAGCTGCTACAAGACGAGTCTTGGCAGATGTGATTTTTTTTCAACGGTGTTAAGCAGAAATTGGAAATGATAAAGAGCTGATATTTCAGCTTGGTCGAGAATAAAAGTCAACAATAAAGGAAAGGAGGAAGAAATGTCTGTCTCAAGAGAGAGGCGGCATGGAGAGATCGTGTTGTTGCCTTTGGACAGCTAGTTCCCCCCGAACCCGAGGCTGAAAAATATATACCGGGGTCAATCTCGTGTAAGAAGCCCTTGATCCTGTGTAAAGTGTAAAGGTGTGCCTGAATGATCTAAATCCGACCAGCGGGTAAACTCTCGTGCTTCAGATATATGCAAATGTCGTCGCACGCTATGTCGATCTTGTGCGGAAGCAAACACAACACCCCGGCCAGGTTCCAGCCCAGCTGCCGAAAAAAGAAAAAGTCGAAACAACGAAACAAGAAGTCTCCAACGTAGAAGAGAGTAGAAATTGACCCAGGCGGGAGGGAAAAAGAGGCCTTTTGTCGTCCCTTGGGGTTAGGTTGGGCTATTGGCCCTTGGGGTCTGGCCTTTGCTGGGGTTTGAAACGGTCTGCGTGCCTGGGTGGTGTGGGGCAGCTGCACAACGAAAACTGCAGCGCAGAGAGAAGGGAGAAGTTGGCCTTGAGACTTGGGAGAGAGCGAGAGAAATAGAAAAAGAAGGGGAATTGTATGAACCCGAAGAAGTAGACAGGAGTAAAAGAAAAGAAAAGAAAAGAAAACCCTGGGAAGAAAAGATCCGGGGCTGTGCGCTGAACGGAGATGAGCCAAGTCTAGTTTTTTGCCACACGGACAGACAAGGACGACACGTTGTGGTGGAGAAGAGAAGGAACAAAGTAAAGAGCGCAGAAGATGTAGGGGGTTCGAGGAATGGAAAAAGGAATTGTATACGGAGAAAGGGAGAAAAAAATTGCCAGAGTATCAGCAATCACGCACCAAGAGCAACACACTCTCTCCTGTTACGCAATGATCGACAATGACAGCATGATGAAGAACCCTTGATCAGAGAAGTCTGGGCCCCGATGCGAAATACAACAATAGACCTTATGGGTCCATAATAATCCCATGCCGCTAGTCGTATCGTAAACTGGGCGGTCTTGTCTACGACTATTACATTGTGGAACTCGGGGCAATCCATTCAAGCCATGGTACGAGTACTCGTAACAGAAAACAACCAAGCCGTACGACCCAAAGTAACCAGTTATCGAGGTCTAGACTAGTAAGCCAAGCCATTATCTGAACAGTCTTACTCCGTACTCATAGCCGCCCAACAAGCCAAAGACGAAGAAAGAAGAAAAAAAATTTGGCAGTGGAACTGATTTACTCGTACATGTCGTAGGTTCCAGTTTAAACCATGTTCACTGCCTTGTTCTTGCTCTTGATCCCCGGGGGCTGTGTTGGCAGGGGATATTCCAAGAAATAATACAATTGACTACCTCTACATGTACATAAATAATTAAGAGACGAACAAAGACTCCAAAATAGAAAATCAATTCTACTAAACACCGAGAAATATAAACCACACAAAGCATCACATCAAACTTACCCATTGTACGGAGTACGTCTGTACCACACACACACACACACACACGGGTCGAGGTAGGAGTACGACGTACCTAGTAACTCATCATCCCCACCAAACACCCCCTGGTCGCGTTTCATCTTTTCGGCCCCTCGCTCCTCCCCACCGGCCCCTCCCGCTGACGGATCCCCAGCCAATCGTCGACACAACCGCACATCCCATCGCGCCTTCCCCTTGCGGCTTCCGCCCGTTTGGACCGCCATTGGATCATCCGTCTTGAGCCACACACTACGAGTATTCGTACACGAGGTTGAATTGGCGCCTACCTATACACAGGAATGTGACGGTTTAGCTAATCTATTGAACCTACTTTCACAATCGTGATTCAACGTCAAAAAATTAGGGAGAGACGAGCCTCGTCCAACATTCATTCACTTCACGTCATACAGTCACAAGCCAAACGCCTAGTTTCACTTTTGTAGCAATATTCATACATCTATACAATGCGGTACAAGACCTCGGCGGCCTTTTTCTGTTCTTCTCCTAACACAAGCTGCTCCCACTTCCCAATCCCAATTCGCGCGCAACTCGGGTATCCTGTAATCAACATGACCACCCCCATTGCTTCCTTCTTCCATTCCGCTAATATATATAAAGCTTTAAACAAAGAAGCATTGGCATCAATTTGCCCATCGTGAATGAACAAGTCAAAAGTAACAAAATAACAACGCATGCTTGTATAGTGTAAAGCCAGTTCATGACCCAAAAAAAAAAGAAAGGAAAGAATTCGGGTATAACGAACGCAAAACTCGGCCAACGACTCTTGAAAGGAAATTCCCCAAACTCCTGGCCTGATGCCTCCCAAATCTCTTCAGCGTGTAGAATAGAAACCGATATAATCAATACTGCCTCCCTCTGAGGGCGGCAAAGAAAAAAAGAAATTTAATCAATTCGTGTACCTTCACACCCGACTCTGTTCTGCTAGCCACGTATGCATCCGAACAAATCTTCTTCAGACTGCTTCGGTAGTCTCCGTGGCAAAGGCTGGCTCGGTCGACACAATCGCCGGTGGCGTGGGTGTTCTTCGCAAGGGTTCAAGCGTCTGAGACGTCTCCTCTAGCATTTCTAGCTTCTGACCCGGCGGTAGGCGAACGCTGCCTCGGACACCTCTTATGATGTCGCCGCTTTCCACCCGGTCTTGGATCATTTCCTCAAGCATCTTGTTCATCTCATCCACGCTCTTTGTTCGTCGCTTATGCGCCTTGACCGGTGTCTGCACTGCAGATAATGAGCCTTGTTTACTCACGTCTGGGTCGGAAAACCGTACTTCGGCCGTCGAGGCATCGGCAGTGTCGCGTGACCGAGCAGCACTGCGGAGTGCCGCCAGCATGCGGTCCTTGTCATCCAGTCGGGCCCGGAGGTCTGCAATCTCGGCATCCTTTTCCTTGAGAACGGCCGAGACGCTGTGGTCCTCGCCGACCATGATGGCCTTGCTGGGAGCCGACAGCCCAACCGACGTACGTGACGAGCTGGTCCGTCGTGCCTGGAGCAACCTCTTCTCCAAAGTCGAAATGTAGCGGTTCTTGTCCGCCAGATCGGCCTGGAGTGCCTGATTCTGTGCAGACAGCGATGCCATTCCATCTCCAAATTCGCCCATGCCATCTTCTTCATTGTCGGGGCTACCTTCGCCATCTCCTCCAGACAGTCTGTGGCCACTTGAACGGCGTCCAATAGTGGATGACGATGTAATTGAAGCCGTTCTATCCAAGAGAGACTGCCCACCACTAGGCGTGGCAATTGATGAGCGGAGAGATCCCGTCAAAGACAGCTGTGAAAATCTCGCATATTGACTTAGCGAGCTTAAAGAGCCGTTCGAGTTTACGCCAATGGACTTGGAGCTGAGAATGAGGCGGTTGAGATGCTCGATGCGCTCCTTTAGAGCCGTTCGTGCCAATTGCATCTCCAGCATCTGTTCCTCGCGCCTCTCAGACGCTTGCTGTTCACGTGCTCTCTCTTCTTCTTCTTCCTCATCACGGTCTTTCTCCCTTTCAGACTCAGCACCGTCGGCAGATTTGCGCTTGGACTGAGTCTCCAGCTGATGTCGGAGTTCAACAATTTCCATGCGATAGCGCTCGAGCAGCACCCTCGCACCACCCTCGCCACCTACGCCGAGTGCTTCTTCGGCTTTCTTGGCATGGCTGACAATGTTGTTCTTGGCGCGCGAAGCAAACTTGAGCGTATTGAGGGTTTCGGCGGTGTGGCTGTTGACGGCTGCGGCGCTGTTTGCGGAGCCAATTTGGATAGTGCAGAGAATACTGACGAGCGAATCTCCTGCCAATGCTCCCTGGAGCAGGCGGGTAAGCTTGCTATCACGGTAAGGCAGATGCTTTCCTTCCTTGTCGGCCGCCTTGCCTTCGGTGCCCTTCCATTCTGACAGCTTGGCAATGACGGTGCCCAGCGTGAGCAGACTTTTGTTGATGTGGGCGCCTTCCTGTCTGCGCTCCTTGGACTCGGCAGCTTTTTCCGAACCTGCCAGATCAATCAAGCTGAGGGTCGAGACGCGCACACCGCCAGGGAGAATACCGGCGCGCTTGCCAGAAGAGTTCTCAGGTCCAGCACCAGGCAAACGCTCGCGACTCTCAACGACAATCTGAACGACGGCATGACTTCGCGAACTGCGAGCGTTAAACTGTGTGCTAGCAGTACGTCTGGCCTGATCTCCGCGGGCAATGACGCGTAGCAATTGTGTCGGGCTCTGAACAATCTCCTCCTTTAGCGGCGTGGCATAGACGCCGCGTTTGCTATCTTCACGCAGCTTGATCTCGTCTTGTTGGCTGTTGCCGCCGACACCAGTTCCGGTTGGCATGCTCAACAAGTCGTGAATCTTTTCGTTGTAGATTTCCAGATAGCTGACGCGCAGAAGAAACTCACGGGATGGAGTCTCGCGAATGTAGGAAAATATATCAGTAATGGCTAGGGGAATAACACCAGGCTGAGAGCCGGTTCCCTGCATGGAAAAAGTTTTGCCAGTGCCCGTCATTCCGTAAGCAAAAACGGTTCCGTGATATCCTTCCATGACGCGGCGCACCAGGCGTTTCGCGATATGGTCATATACTCGAGAATTGTTGTCTTGTGTGGCAAATACATTATCTACAAGATTGTTAGTGGTGCGAGCAATCCGTGACAAATTTTGTGTGCAACCTACCATAATAGTGGTCGCCGCCTTCTTTTCCCTTGTAAGAAATTAGCGCCTTTCGTCCGTCTACCATCCATTCTCCATCTGGTTTCTGCTGACTTGCAGAGGAGTCTGGACGGACTCTGACGGAGACTAAGACGTTGCCCTTTCCTTCTGACTTGGATGATCGCTTTTCTGAAGAGGCAGATCCGCTTGCCGAAGCAGGGTGCTCAGACTTTTGCGCAGCCGAGTCCATTGGATCGTCGTAGGTTGTGGCAGACGTAGAGTAAGAATCTTGAGCGGAGGAGCTCCGGCTTTGTGGCGGAGATGAGATGCTAATTAGACCATCCGACATGCGAGTGTTGTTGATCGCCTTGCCCTCGCCGCTTCCGTTTAGTAAGCTCGGGGTGCTAGAAGCAATGGAAAGATGGTTGTTGTCCTTGAGCAGCTTTGATTTCCGTACCGAGCGCGGCTGGTCGTTGGCGAGGGGGCTCGGGGGCAGGCTGCTAGCACGCTGGTCTCCTCGAGGCGGATGAGGAAAAGAGTTGATGCTAACGCTCTTCTTAAGAGTCTTGCCTCCTGGAGTATTCGGGACCGGCAGGCCTTTTGGCTGAGGCTGGGGCAGAGCCGAGTTGGGAGCTGGCGATGGAGGGCCAAAGCTGGTAGACGGGGCACGAAGGCCGCTTCCAATCCTCGGAGTGCTTGGAGCTGTTGAGGCGCCTTGTGAAGGCTTCGGCAGCGAAGGTAGAGCTTTGTTTGGAGGAGATACTGCGCCAGTGCTCTTGCGGGTCTTAGCCACGGGCAAGGCGGGCAGGGCCATGTTGGGCGGCCCGTTGGAGGGCCTTGACGGGCGGGGGAGAGTGGTGGACATGGCGGAGCGAGTCGAGTCTGGGCGGTCTGACGAGGGGTCGATTCAAGCTAGTGTTGAGAACTCCAAGCGCTGCGCAAGCTGGCAGGCATTAAAAAAAGTTATGCGCTTAAACTGAGAGTGCCATGAATGGCTTGCGTCAGTGTCGAAAGCAGCGTCAAGACAGCTTGCAGTGGCCAAGACTTGGGATCGTATGGTAGCGCCGTGACCTAGCAGAGTCGAATGCAAGGCTGAGAAGTGTGGCGCTTGCAAAGGAGCCTGTCGACTGCTACTGTTGTTCGCCTTGATCTTCTTCAAAGGCCGAGCTGCTGGTAGTGAACGATATGCAGTCGGCTCGGTCTATGGATTCGAGAATTGTTAGTCGGGAGTAAGTTTCCGGAGTGAGTTGCGTATCAATGAGGCGAAGAAGAGCTGGGACAGTGAGAATGTTGAGAGAAGAGAGGCCATAGAAGTTGGAGCAAAAAGTAGAAATGCGGGCACAAGAAACGGTCAAGTGAGCGACGAACCAAACCGCTATTGCGATCTCCTTCGTTCTCTTCTTCGTCTCTTCTTCGGCTCTTGGCGGACTTTGGCAAGCAGAGGAAAAGTACGGAGGGGAGTTGCAAGCCAGACGAACCGGTTTGGCAAGATTTGTGGTTGCTCCTGAGCTCTAATGATGTCGACGCAGGTGCGGCGGGCGCGAGACCACGCCCTACAAAGTTGCGACGAGTCAGAAGGCTGCCAGCCGGGCAGCACCAAAGAAAAAAGAAATGTCTGAGGCGAAATGCAAGTCACTCGAGAGGTAGGCGATGGTGTAGGTCGCTTGTGGGTGCCAGCCAACACATAGGCTGCAAGGACGAAGCAAAAAAGAAAAAAAGCAAGGAGAGAAACCAACCACAATAGGCGAAGAAACGGACGTGCGTTTGCGGAAGAGACGATGACTTGCGTCTTGTCGACGAGCTAATATTCGGGCACTAAGGTGTATGTGTATGCTGCACGGCACAGGAGCATATAGCGGCCAAGTTGTTTCTTTTTTTTTTTGTTCGTTGGTCGGTATGTATGTGGTCGAAGTCGGTTACTGTACAGTGGGAGCTGGAGTAAGGTCGGGCCCCGTACCACGGACGTTGATTCAGATGCCGACGGATGAGTGGACGAGCAGAAGCGACTGGTGTCTCGCAGCTTTGAGCCACACGTAGCATGCGCGGGGGTCCGAGAGAATGAGAGAACGGACGAGAAGCAGAACGGACAAGAAAAAAAAGAAGGCAAAATCAGCACCAACAACGGGGACAGAGGAGAGGAGCAGCGAGAGAGAGAGAGAGAGATGTTGGCGCTTCGAGTAGCTAGACGAGAAGGGGGAAGTGGGAAAAAAAGAGAGATGGCTTCAAGTTCTCCCTGGGGGGGTCATCCAATCTACGGTACGTACGATTACAGTAGTACTGTAGTTACTCGTACAGCACAAACTTAAGTGGGCTGGACAACCGATTTGCTAACCCGGTTCAAAAGGTGTACTCGTAGTGGGCGGGCTTAACGAGGACACAAACCACCACACCTTCTCCGTACCCCGGGAGAGGCGAGCCGGGGTGCATGAGCATGAGAGTGAGGGTGCCCGGAAGCAGTACCTGCTTTCTGCACTAATAAACTTGCACTAACTCGCACGAGGTGTTCCTAGCAGACTAATACGACGTAACAACTTAGGCTAGTCCGTAGTGTGAGCACACTTTCCATACCGCTGACCCACTGTACTCGTAGTTTAAAGAAGAAAAAAAAAATTTACCGTCGTTGCGTTGGAGCGGCTGCGAAGAAAAGAGTTGAGCAGGGCTGCGTGGAGTCCGACCCTGCACTTTACGAGTCCTGTCCTCGTAGCCATTTGAGCGATGAAATTTACATCGACATTGCAGCAAAGTATTGTACATGGTGCCTGGTCAGTGTGACGAGTACCTACTCGGCACATCATGTACTCCGTACCTTTTCCCCAAGACTGCCAATTTCCCTCGTCCTGGCTTTTTTGTCGGCACCATACGACGAGTACTTTTGCCATATAAGGTACTAACTGTAAGGGAGTAGACAGCCACGCTGTACGTCGTAATTCCTTTTGTAGAGGCCCAAATTGTTGGCAAAAAGAGCAGCAAAAATTGTTTACTCGTATGGTAAAACCCGCAAGAAATCAAACACGGGACTCGCGCCTTGCACGCAGTTGGTCGCTCTGCGGCGTCCGACTGGCTCAAGCTTTCGAAATGCCGTAATTAAGCCTGACAGGGGTACCCGGCACACGGTGATGCTGCCTCCAGTACTCGTACGCGCATGGGGTCACGTCAAGTTGTCATTCTCGCCCCCAGCTTCCATGTCGGTCGTACGAACGCGCTGCCTCGGTGACAAGCTCCGTTTTTATTATTAAACCCAGTTCGAAGCTGGCGATACTTGCAGAATCCTTGCGTTGACTGGTCACCTAACGGTGGTACTCGTTACGAGTACTTCTCGGCAAGGATTGGGGGGGGGAGAGAGAGATTCCATTGTGCCAAATGTCTCTTTTTTCTTCGTCACATTACCCCTAATTACTGCCTCGGTTCAGGTACGAGTACACACATCCACTCGTGGCTCGCGTAAGAGTACCTCATTAGACAGAAGTTACCCCCCCTACCTACCGTTATCAGCTGCAAAAGAAATGTAGTCTCAGCGACACAATAACAAAATCAGCCGTCAATTTGTAGGAAACAAACAATTCGTACGTGCATGTACGAGTACTGTCCAGTAACCGGCTCGAGAAACCTACGACGTACGGCCAAAGCATCGCGGACACCCGATAGTCCGGTTTCCCCTGAGCTAGCAGGCCAGCCACACTGCGCTACAAGTACTCGTACGTCGTACTGTAAAGTCTACTCGTAAGGTACCACCACACTTCCTACCTATCAGTTTGTACCTGGCCTGGACTCCACTGTGCCACTGCCCATCCATGGGGGTAATCCGGGCCGTGTCACAGTGGAGCCACAGCACCATGCTGTTGTGGCGCCTTACCTTGTCTAGCAGGTCCACCACGCCTGAATTAGCGTGTTATTAGGTACCGTTGCTGATTATTTTAGCGGGCTTGGGGTGTGCCAACGCAATCCGCCCAAGTGGTGAAGCTGCCCCGACAGCTGCTCCGAGGTCGATGTGAGCCCGTTTCTTCCCACGCGAATTCCGAT
Organism: Lecanicillium sp. LEC01; assembly: GCA_002242745.2. Classification (NCBI taxonomy): domain Eukaryota; kingdom Fungi; phylum Ascomycota; class Sordariomycetes; order Hypocreales; family Cordycipitaceae; genus Lecanicillium; species Lecanicillium sp. LEC01. The sequence continues at coordinate 138,321 of NIWZ02000066.1, forward strand.
CGCTTATTATACGGAGAGTCCGGAGTACCATAAACCAGATCTCGCATCTTTTTTTGGGAATACGTCGTCGTATCTTAAAGGACAGACAATTGTAAAATGGTAAATAAAAGACACCAATGAAAACCCTCATTCCGTCTATTCGGCTCGCTTCAGACGACAAGGTGCCCTTCCACCCTTATGCACTCGTACAACCAGCCTTGTCTGCCATTATTAACACAGCCCGTTGCAACATGTGGTAGCACGAAACGGTCTTGTGCTACAGACTGTATAAAGCATCAATGCATCAAGTCGTACCGACTTACCTTTGATTTATAAAATGCGCGTCTGAAGCGAACTTGATGCTATAGGGCGCCCGTTTCACGGCATATTGAGTCTGGTCATACTCTACGATGCACGATATAGCAACCCGGGCCCAATAGCATAACCACCAGTTTCCATGCACGTCCCGACGTCAAACTCAAATGCTGTCTAGAGGCATGAGGCGGGTTTTCCAAGCCAATTACTAACCGGTATTAATCACATCACCTTGCAAATGTTAAACTAAAGAAACCCACACCTGCAGCCTATTCGTACAACAACGTACGATATTCCCGCTGCAGATGCCACTCTGCCCGTTCCCACTACCTCCGCTGCCTACCTTTCTGGTGCATCGTGCTAATGCAGGGACATGCCACCGCGCAGAAGAGGGCACAGCACTAGGTAGGTACACTTTTATTCTCCGCCCCCCCCCCCC